>JAQJVL010001153.1:0-244871 GCA_035578905.1 Stictocephala bisonia
AGGAATTACCAGCATAACTCAAAATAAATTGAAATCTTTCCTCAAACTACGAATATTAAGAGGGCTGTAAACCCCCACGCTGAGAAGCGTAAAAACTGCTTTGCGCGGTCCAAGATAATGACTTTATTTACTGTCGGAAAATTATAAATGAAGTATATATTTTAAGATAAAGACATTCTTGACTCGAATCACTTTTTAAAATTTTCGAATTCTCCTTCATTTCGATTTTATAGGTTATTGAAGTTACCCAATATTCAAACTAGTGCCAAAATAAAACTGGGGTTGTTATTGAAATTTTAAAAAGCAATTTTAGTCAGAAATTTATCTAGTTTCAATTTAGTTTTAGTTTCAGATCGATATCTATAAAGCTTTAGCCGCAATATAGGACCGCGCAAAAGCCTGCATTGTAAAAAATGTGGTGATTCGTGAGATCCAAGTGGTGAAACCCTGAACTTCTTAGTCGCGGATGGATTTTACTACTTCATTCATAAAAACCTTTCTTCATTTAACTTAACATCGATGGATACAATGTAGGCCTACGACGACTGATATCAGTATTATTTTACAGACCAATTTACTCACTTAGAGTTAGTCTATTTACTTTTGTATGGCTTATTTCGTTTAAATTAAAATGTGTGTTCCCATGTGGTTCCTGATATAATATAACCACAAAGTAAAGCATAAAACGTTTATTCGTAATGACAGTGTGATATAATATTTACTGTGTCATGACAAATACTGTAATAATCATCTATATACAACATGTTTATGAAATAAATCATATAAAATAAATTAACGAATGCGTACAGTAAAAATATTAATTCAAGGATTCCGGCTTGATCAAAACAATAAGTAATTCTAAGTCGCTGTCTATTGACCTCTATTTTATTTTTAAAATATAAATACAGTAATGTTAACTCATAACTATTAATTTATTATAGTTCATTAATGTTGAGGTAGAAAAAATGCTAGGTCATTTATTTGTAATTTTATAAGAAGGTAAATTCAAAGCAAATAATTTTCCTAAACGGTAACAAAGACAGAAAAATATGACAGCCGGGGGACGGGCCGGGTGGGGTGGCAATCCTTTTGAGAACATTGAATTCATGGGGCAAGGTAGTGTTTGGGAACCTCGTACCACTCCCGGTGTCTTCCGTTGAACAGCCAACGAGAAGACTTAGGACGGTAAAACTTGACATAAGTGATATTTAAACATTGTGATATGTGAAGAAAAAAAATAAAACGGAATTTTAATTTCTCCCAGAAAAGGGAATTTTAATGATGAAAATGTTGAGTAAAGATAAGATTATAAATTAATCATCTGCCACATCATACAAACTGAGGCAAAAACGTTCTACAAATGTTAATAAATGTGTTTAGAAGTAATGTTTAGGGATATATATTTTTTTATGAATAAGCAACAGAATTAAGTAGCTTTTTCATAATTTAGAATATTAAATGGCATGTAATATTAACATTTAGTACTGAACAAAGGATTTTTTGTAGCGCACCCAAGTATATAGTGACTATTACAAATCACAACACACTGGTGTTCTTGTTAGGATTTTCCAGGTTTTGTTGCAAATTCCCTGATTTTCCCTGATTTTTCCAGGTCATTTAAAATTCCCTGACTTTTCCAAGTTTTTCCTATTTTCCCTGGACACCCCGCTGATTGTTTTAAAGTAATAAATCACTCTAATTATTAAACCATTTTTAACTAGTAAAGCTTTTACAAAATAACATTTCCCTTCAATAACATTGAAAACGATAAAATTATAATAATACATTGGGAACTAGTAAATAGTCTAGAATTTAGTTTCAGCATTCATCGTGTTATCCATATGTTACGTCGTAGCCGTAGGTTAAAAGCGTTATCCATGTTAAAAAAATCGATACGAAATGATGAAATATGCTGTATCAAATATCTAGAAATATATATTATGAGCTACTATTATGGATCGATAAATTCCTAAATATTGGCAAGTAGTGTAGAAAGTAGTTACCTTCAAGTTGGTAGGAGAGCGACAGCAGCTGGCTCGCGCGACTGGCTGTTAATCTTCAGATTCCCAGACGTTCTTGAGCAGATGAGAGATAGGTGGTGGGGGAATGACCCGACCCTTTCCGAATGAACACGGCTATTGCCGAAGCGTTTAGCTTCCGACGGACATAGCTAAAACGTAATTGGCCGAAAATTATCGCCTACAGCCTTTTCAGGTGTGAATGCGATGATGCTAATTAGAGATGATCTTGTTCTAAACAGAGTTTCAATATTTCGTTACAAATTAAATTTATATATGAGCTGTTATGGTTTAGTTATATATAAATTAAAAGTGGAGGTTTCTTTATTCTTATTGTATTTGTTAGGTTGAGCTTTGAAAAAATAAAGGGATATTTATAACTCAATAAAAAGATAACTGTGATAATAATATATTCAAGAGGTTATCTTTGGCCTATTTCAAACATAATTAAATTATTTGCGTATAAATTTCAAATACACATACTTAATTATAGTTTATTGGTTTATAAATTGAAATAGTGAATTTCTTTATTCTTGAATTAGGAAAATTACAAAGTAAGTGATCATTATTATTAAACAAAAAATATACAAGACCCTACATTAGTAGCCTAGGCCTGTTGCAGATGCTTGTCGGTTGTGTTGTTTTCAACTTTGGATTAATATTACTATTATTATTAATATATATACAACAAAATTAAAACACTCACTTAACAATACAATCAGATCAAATTATTTATTTTCAAAAGTCTTTGTTATTGTAATTAGTGCATAATTTATCACCTGTTTATATATTATAATTTAAAATTTTTTAATGAAATGGCAATAAATTGTAATATCACCATGTAAACAATTAATAAAGCTTCTGAATATATATGAAATTGACAAACAATGGTGTATACTATTCATTGATAAATTAAACGTTAATGTAATTGTCAAATAATGGTTTATACGCTTGGATAAATTAAACGTTTTAGCCAAAGGGTTTTTATAAGTTGTCAAAAATTATGCTAATTTTTTATATTTGAGAAGTACAAGTAAGAATTTGAGTATGGTATTGAGTTAAATTAACTGAATGTTGAAAGCTAAGTTTGTATAAGCCTACCCTGGTACTTTTTGTTTTTATTAAAGGAAATATAAATGCTTTGAGTACTTATCTCATGCGTTATGCTTTTACGGTATGGCTGCCTCAACAACCATGTGTGAGTACTGTTCTAAACAATTTAACAGGAAAAGTAATTACCTTAGGCATTTAAAATCAGTGCATTCTAGAAACTCCAGAGGAGAATTAATGCCAGTAGAACAGAAATTGACTTGTGTCTTTTGTGACAAACAATATTCTGCTAAGAGCAGCTTGGATTACCACATAAGGACTATCCATTTAGAGGAGCAGAAGAGTTGCACTTACTGCAGCTTTCAAACTTCTCATAAATCCAGATTAATAAAACATGTAAAAAAACATGAACAAAAAAGCCAAGATTCTCATCGACCATTTGTAAAAGGATTTAAATGTACAGAATGTAGTTCTTCTTTTATTAAAGAAAGCCGTTTGAGAAGCCATATACGAGAAAAACTCTTCTGTTACAATTACTCAAAAAATTACTAAAAAAATGTCCTCTTTGCCCTTTTGTAGTGTTTGGTCATCGTAATAAACAGATTTACATCCATTTTAAAAACAACCATAGAATTCAATTAGAGTGGGAAAGTCATAACTTTGGTTCCTTACAGGAATTTAACATTTGGAAAGTTGAAACGGAGAAGAAAACATCATCATTTTTTATAAACAAACAACATCTGATAAAAACGGAATTTTGACATGTACATACCGTTGTCACCACAATGGTAGATATAAATTTGTAAGTACTAATAAGCGCCACCTGAAAATGCTAGGTTCTAGCAAAATAAATGGGTTTTGCCCAGCTTTAATCAAAACCATTATAGATGACAAAGGAGTTCATATAACCTATTTAGCTTCCCATGTTGGCCACAAGTGTGAACCAAAATATTTAAGACTAACGAAAACTGAGAGAAAGTCCATAACAATACAGTTAGCAAGTGGGAAGCCGCACCAAAACATACTGAAGTGGATAAGGAGTACTGTTCCCAATTCTGAGCTCACTCGATTTAATTTAACAAACAAACAAGATATTTTAAATATTGAAAAAAGTTTCAATTTGCACGATGAGGCAATGAAGCATCCCTTTGACCCAGTCAGCATAGAGGTTTGGGTAAGTGAGCTAAAAAACACAAAAGATACTGCTTTAATTGTATTCAAGCCCCAGGGACAAAAATCCATTGAATACAAACTGAACGAAAACAATTTTTTGTTAATATTCATGACAGATACCCAAAAAAAGATGTTGCTGACATATGGGCATGAAACTATTTGTGTTGATGGTACGCATGGGCTCAATAATTATGGATTTCAATTATATACAGTTCTGACCCTTGATGACTCTCGTGAAGGTTTTCCAGTTGCCTTCATGTTTTCTAATCGACAAGGTGAATATATAATGAATATATTTTTTGACACCTTAAAAGGGGTCACTAGAATTGTGAACACAAAAGTATTCATGTCAGATATGGAAGAGTCGTTTTACTCTGCTTGGGTGAAAACAATGGGACCTGCACAACTGAGACTCTTTTGTACTTGGCATGTGATTAAAGCATGGAAAGGAAACATCAGATCAAAAATAAAATGTAAAGTAAAACAAAGTGAAATTTTCAAAATTCTAAAAACCTTACTCTATGAACTTGATGCAAATGCGTTTAAAAGCATACTTTCAAATACCTTAGAAAAGTTGAACAATGAAAAAGAATTGGAAGAGTTTTTGAAATATCTTCAAACACGTTACTTGCATAAAGTTAAGTCGTGGGCTTATTGTGAAAGAGCCAATGCTGGCATAAATACAAACATGTCAATAGAAAACTTCAACGGGCTACTTAAGTATTGTTACCTGAAGGGGAAAACAGTTCGCCGGTTAGACAAAACACTAAATGCCATTTTAAATCTATTAAGAGATAAACTATTTGACCCCCTAATTAAAATGACAAGAGGGAAATGGTTTCAAAACTAAGAAACCTCAGAGCAGCTCACAGAAGAAGTTTGCTCATTAAAGACAATCACATTTCAAAATATGAAAGTAAGTGGCAAGTTTTTTCATCTTCACAGAGTGAATTCTTTACTATTAAAAAGGCGAGGGATTGCAAGTCATGCCAACTCTAATGTTTCAACTGTGGATCATGTTTTCATGAATTTGTTTGCACATGTTTGGAACATTCCATAAAAAATAATTTGTGTAAACATATACATGCTGTAGCAAAAACAATTAACAGGGACGCTACGGAAAAAGAACTTGGAGCTTTCTTAACACCAATTACAGTTGGCACATCACAAAATGAAGAAATTTTAAACAATTTAGTCAAAGATGTGGTGGTGGTCAGTGAAGCTTCAGATATGTCAGAATTTAAAAGGCAATGTATTGAGGATATATCCAATATGGTGAAAAGTACAGATCAAATGGAATGGCTAAAGAAAGAATTGACAAGACTAAAAACCACTATGATGGCAATGACTTTACCAGAATCCCTTCCATCTGTTTTAACGGTAGCTAAACATATTTTGTCAATTACATTATTTTGTAAGATATAGTAAATAAAGTTTTATATTCAAATAGATAGATTGATTAGAAAACTTGACTAGTTTCAAACCATTCATACAATTTTAGTGTTTAATAAAGCCACATTCTTCTCTCAGGTTGCTAAGCCATATTTTATATCCATTCGATTAATTAATTTTTGTTTGTTACCAAATTAATGATGAGATGAACTGTAATCGTGTGTGCAACAAAAGGTGCACATATTATGTCAATTAAATTATTTTATATTCAATAAAGTTATAAATAAAATAGTTAAATTAATTAGGAAATTATGACTGGTTTCAAAATACTCATACATTTTTAGTGTTTGTAAAGAAATTGTCTTGTCTTAGGGAATATTTTGCATCCGTTCAATAAATTTAATTGGTGTCAGCAATTTATTATTAAGATAAGGTCTACTCATGTTTGCAACCAACAAACAAGGTACAATATGTTCATTTTAAAATAGGCTTATTTATGATTTGGTTTCACTTAACGCATTGATAAATCTTTTAAGGAACCAACTATCTTCAAACTGGAAAAAATAGCAAAACAAAGAAGGTTTTTTAAAACTAAAAAACAAAACCTAAAAAAGGGGAATACATTTGGTAATTTGTCAAATGAAGAGAGGAACAAAATTGCTTTGGAACTGTTGTTAGATCCTCAAAATAATAAATAAAGGTACAGTATACTGTCCACAATGATTCATTTCAGCCATTCTATACAAATATGAGCCTATGGGTAAAAAACAAAATCAATAATTTGAATTGCTTAGAAAAAGTCCCCAAGTTCGCAATCCAAAATAGTAAAGTTTAAATTAGGCTATTTCGCTGTTTATATATAGGCCTATATATATAGGCCTATATAAAATTAAGCTATGAAAGGGTTTTCTAATCAACTTAGTTTATTTAATATTCAATGACTTTATAGTCCGTATGGAACACCCGTTAAGCCTACTATATGAAATGGCTGATTTAGTGTATTAGTTATATTTGAAGTAAATATTTCCGTATTAGTCTAGTCTAGACATTAGATAGGAATATATTATACTTATTTTATTAGTTGATATATGCCTATTTTAGGCTTGCAATTAGGACATTTATTTAATTGTAATATGAGTTATTTTAAAAAATTTAATCATTCTAAATGGATAAACTAATGTTATTCAGTATCTCACTAGTCACTACAGCGACATTTTCATTTCATTTCATTTTTCATACAGCGACTGAGTAAGAATTTTTACAAAAACCGCACTGATCTACAACTTCCTAATATTGACCGTTAAAGTCTCCAGCATGTTACGTCACTATCCAGTTTAATAGACTTGTATGAAACGGTTATTATAATTTTTTGGGTAACTATTTATAACATATTAGCTCCCCTGTTTTAACTACAATAAAAATGTCCAATATCGACTTTTTATATTTCTTCCGACCGTTGCAGTTTCCGCATTTAAATTATAACGTTCTTAAAAGTCATAGCCGGATGCGAATAAAACATGCATATAATCTATTATGAACAATTATGTAACTGTTTTCGATATTAAAAATCGTAATAACATTTTAAAATGTTAATTTATAGTTAAAATTTAAATTATAAAGAAATATAAAAATAAAATAAAGACGCTCATAATATTTCATGTGGTTTTGGCGAGTGTTCGGACATTCACAAACGTCCATATTTATGTCAATAGATGTATTTATGTGAGTAATAGTATAGCTTTTAAACTTCAAATATGTTAAAGCTAAAACGGTATGTTTGAGGAGTTTGAAACTGTTTTTAAATGGAAGTTTTCACTATGTAATGAGAAAAAGAGTTATCATGAGAGTCGTGTGTTGTCGTTCTCTTATGATGTAATGTATTGTTTATTTGTTCTGGTGGTAGGTAAGGTGTACTAATAAAATTGCTATATACTGCCAAAGAAAAGCTGGACACACTCATTAGGTTAAATTTAACTCTTGTGACACATCACTTACAGTTGAGATCAGTCAACCTTTAACAATACAACAATAACCCTCGAGTTAATTGGGTTTATTTTTTGAGTACTCCTAAAGTAGCTGGTCGCCGCATATGAACAGGCCGCAAATATCAAACAACCAGGGAACGCTATAGAGGCAGTTATAAATAGATTAAACATCTGTATACAGATGTAGTACTAATTAGTTGTTTATTCTTGAGGATTTGGGAGGGATGGGGCAGGGACTGACAAAGTGTTGGGTCTACAATCGCACGGCAAACTGGAGAACTATCAACTCGACACATATTTAGCGCATTTTTGGATACGACCTCTGTTTCTCTTATCTGTGGTTAACACAGTACTACACATTTTTAATTAGGTTCGAAGACTAATATAAGCAATCTAACACCTGTGCTGATCCATACAAAAAAACAATAAATAATTGAGTGTCAGTACACTATAGTTTGACCTGTTATTTGCAAAATTAAAATTTTGACGTTACTATTCTGACTTCTTGATAAATATAATACATAAGCCGATTAGAAAACGAATTTTTCAACACACTCGTGAGTGTGATATTTAAAGAGTGGTACAGGTGAAATAGAGAAATACTCTGGCCAAACTGTGTTCTCATACATTTAAACGTTGTCATGGCAACCAGAGCGGTAGCCGCGTGCTGACAGCGCAATAGCAAGCCCCACCCATTTCACGTCATTAGCAGTACTGACCATTGGTTGGTTTGATTAACGCAAAATAATCAAGCTTCGAATGATAAAATAAAATAGTTATTTAGTATTAAAAAACAACTACTAGTAGCAATAACATAATAAATAATATTATGAACAATAAATAGCATTCAAACAAACTTGTACAGTTCGTTAAAGTTATTTTTTCAACTAAACAACGTTGCGGAAGTTAAACACTTCACGGGGGAAGTTAATCATAACCGTGAAGCAAAGCAGCTCAGTGGTGGAAATATTCCCCTCTGCTGCTGAAACCCCTACATGCGCTAAATATAACACGCATGTCATTTCCCATCCATAGATGAGAAGCAGGACTTTTGGTCAGCCACCCCTAGCAGTCGCAGAGTGCTCTCTACAGTACATTCAGCGAGTGTTTGGAGCGAGGCGCCGCTTACGTCCTAACGGGACAAGGGGTCGTAGCCAATACTGAGAAGGGTCGACACCCTTTCAAAGCCCCCCCGTCACGTCACACAGAGATTGCACGATATATCGATATATAGCTGCGACAGACACCATCGAGTGGACTGTAACTATGACAGAAGACTTGGTAGTTAGAGAGCAGTCAGTCATAGATGGTTTGGGCTGGAGGAGCGCCACTCCGTCACGTCACACAGAGATTGCACGATATATCGATATATAGCTGCGACAGACACCATCGAGTGGACTGTAACTATGACAGAAGACTTGGTAGTTAGAGAGCAGTCAGTCATGGATGGGTTGGGCCGGAGGAGCGCCACTCCGTCACATCACACAGAGATTTGTCCCACTTTCAAAGCCCAGCTCACAGCCATCCTCAGTCACCAGCGTGCGTGTGTTGCTAATAACATTTGTTTTCCTATTTATTATTGAGTACGTTAGTTTTTGTATAAAGTGAATACTATTAAATAACTTAGTTAATTATTTCAATATTTTTATTTAGTTGTGAGTAATATAATTAAATGTTTTTAATGTAAGGTTGTTATATTTTAGTATATTTTATTTTGCATATACAGTACTAAGATTTTGACTTTTAAACATGGATAATCTTTCTCTTGTGACTAAAAATAAACACAGACAAGTTATAAATAGTGGTAAGAGACAGAGTATAATTAATATTTATAAGACAACTCTCAATGACAATCCAAACATTTTAAAAAAAGAGTGCCCCCCGAGAAGGTGGAAGAGGTTGACGTTTCTTCGGGGGCTTTTCACTAACATTCAAACAGTCATTTTGAAAATAAAACACCCTTCAGAAACAAGGAATCTCCTATTGAGCGTAACGGCTGTAGGGAGCGCAGCCAGGACTGTTTGTGAGCTGGCCCGACCTTGACGTCACAGCCGCAGTAGGCGGGACTACACTCCAAACACTCGGCGAATTAAGTATAGCTCCGTGACCCTATACATCGGGACCCTCCAACCCTCGTCTGTCTGTCCACCTGTCCGGACATTCATTATACAACCGTGGCTCGTGTCTTCTGTTTTTTCCATGAACAACCTCTTCCGTCCAGGCCTAGCCCATAGTTTTTATCTAGTTTTTTCTGGTCCTTGGAACAACAAAGGTCCTGATCAGGGAGGGTCTGGGGGAGTTGTTAGCACTGCCGTGACAAGGTCGCCAGACCAGTGCGAAATTTAGCGAGTGGGTCCTATTGTACACATTGCGCAGGAGGTCCACTACGTGGAAGACAAAGGGGCTTACACATGTTCTATGTAAGCAGATCTGTGGAGGCCATTGGGGGAGTATTGTGGGGCATTGGCCACGGGTTGTTGTCGTCAAATGAGATTTTGATAACAGTTACTGACTCTATAGAAAGTCCACTCACTCAATCGAACTGATCTCATGTGATTATCTTTGTTGAGAACACTTACTAAGATAAAATGCAACGCAAGAAAAAGTATATTATATTTTTCCATACATTTTAGCCGTTCGCTAGATCGTTCGAAAATTGCGTTATAGATAGGCATTAAAATTAATAATGTGTTTATTTAGGTTTGTTTATTTATCTATAGTGACAAAAAGAAACAAGTTTAAAACCGGGGTTGAGATATCACGAACGCAGCGAGTGAGACTAACAAGCATTATCGAGGCCAAAGGCCCGCGGTTATACGAGGATAGTGACTTACTTGGTTGGATGGCCTCAAGTTATAATAATTACCAGTTAAAAGTAATTACCAGTTAAAAGTAAATACCAGTTAATAGTAATTACCAGTTAAAGGCAGTTAATAGTAATTACCAGCTATAATAATTACAAGTTAAAAGAGTTGAAAAAATAATAAATAAAAATCGTGTTGTTTTTAATAAGTTAGAACATTTAAAATGACGTTATTAATGTTAAGATACCCTCTAGTTGAAACACAATCTCTTGGTTGAAACAAAATACATCTTTGACTCACTAATTTATGTTTCTCATATTTGTGTAATGCTCAAGTGACTTACTCTACACTACACAAGTCATCCACACCCATCCTACTACATTCATGTAATTAATCATAGCCACATACGCACAAAGTTGTGTCGGCTTCTCATATCTGACGGAGAAAAAAGTGAATTACGATCACATTCAACAATGAATTTGTTGAATAGTGTTTCACGATAATTCGTACAATGATCACTTTTTACTGAAATTGTTTTAGGGGTAACCCGAGGACCAAGATAGTCAACTTCCAAATTCTTAACGAGAAGAACGTCAGAAAAACGTACTTTGAGGGTTTGTCACATCCTCCTGGGTGAAAATATTGAAGAATTAAGACCTTAATGCACAACTACGAACTAAGGAAAATCTGTCGACACTTCAACCGTTTAAATTGGTCAAGAAATAAGGGAGTAGTTGCGTTGACAAAACACTGTTTCAAGTAATAAAAACACGGCTTCGCGTATTATATACAAAGATTTCCACACTGAGCGGGGGAAAGGGAATATGAAAAACGTTGTTGTTTTCCTTGTGATTTTCTTTTCTCTTTGGTTTATTCCGTTATTTCCTTTGGTTTTAAAACGAATGTCACTGAAACTGCAAGCTCATTCCTCTTCAACTTCAAAGTGAACTGTTATCGACGATCCATTATGTCAAGTTGCCTCTCAGTACCGTAACCGGTTTCTATTGTTGATAAAAACCTATCCTAGTACTCGGTACCATTAATCACAAGGCTTTTCTACTTTCTTTTCGAAATGTTAATGTAGACATATCTAATTTTCATAGATATGGACAAATACCTCAACTGATAAAGGCCTTACGTCAAATAGTGTTCCCGAATTTTATTTCTCATATTTGTAAAGTAAGATAAGTAATTATGCTTTTCTGGGATAGTCCCAAATTTTGGATATGGGCCCAAAATCATTTATAGGCCGAGGGGGGCGGTTTGAAGGGATTTCCGATCAGGCAGAAAATTGTTTCAAGTTATTCACACATTCATCATAACTTTTACATTGAATTAACGCGAAGTTGTTATAGCAAAGATATGGCTTTAATATCAGAAAGTTAGGAGAAGTTCTATTATAAAAGAAACACAATTTAAATACAGTAAGTGAAGAGTATGGGATGAAAATTAACATAGATAAAACAAATATTATGATAATAGGGGAAGAGAAGCAACTGATTATATTAAACTATTTACTTTGTTATTATTATTCATTATTAAGACGCCGATCGTAGAGATGTGGGTGAATATGAGGGGCGAATGAGTGTAGTCATTTTTACTCATTATAAGGTTGAATATTCCTTAGAAAAAGATATTTATTAATAGCCCAATAGCCAGGGAAGTTAATGCACCAATAACAACATGAAATATCATTACTATTAATCTCATTTTCAGCTTATTTATAAGATCCATTCTCTGTTATCTTCCCTACACAACATTCAGACCATGATTACCTTCCATCACAAACACCTCAGACTTCTCAAGTCCTGTTGAGGAGAGTACTATCACTTACAATCTCCTCAACACTGTCTTCAAGACACCCTCTGCAGACTCTTAAGGCACATCATGAGTGTTTATACGATTGTAGGATGAATGTGGATGACCTGTGTAGTCTGGTTACTGGGTTCGAATATAATTAGAAAAGGTCATTTATTAATATTCAAATAGCCAGGGAAGCTAAGGAGTGTACATCTTTACGTGGAATACGGAAAAAGTAAAATTGTTCTGAATTTCAGCTTATTGACAAGCCTGATACTTAGAGTTATCTCCCCTAAAAAATATTCGGAAACTGACTACCACCCAACATGGACACTCCAGACTTATCTAGCAACTTATCGATAGCAACCATTGAGGTGACGCCATGTCAATATTAAGAGGACCGATTATAGAACCTGTTGCCTACAATCCTCCACAACACTTTGTCCCTACGTAGGTGAGTTACAAGACTGCGCCACTAGTGCCGATTATCGATATATCAATGGTGCCGTCAGTAACAATCACTTTTAATGATGTTATTTAAAGAATACAAAATATGGAGGTAATACGGTAGAGGTTTTTTAGTTATTATAAACATTAAAATGTCACAAACAGCAGGTGGAATACAAGATTATTACAGAGTGAAATACATTGACGTTATTAAGTGATATTCATTGTTTTGAATACGATTATTTAATTTCATTGAAATAAGTACGAATTTAGAAAAAAATCATAGTTTTTGGTTAAAAATCCAATTTTAAATGTCGTAAGATTTAAATTATTTGTATTTAACTTGCTGTGGAAAAACCAATCAGGGTGTGAGTGCTAATAGGTGAGATAAGTGGTAGGCTAACAAGTTTTTTTTTGAAATTTGTTAATGATGGAGTATCAGATGGGGGAGACAAAGGTAGTTGGACATTTGCTATCATTATGTGAAAAATAAAAATCACGTCGTTTCGATTTGGTAAAACCCAAACCTTTTTCAAGTGCTAAAAACTTAATTACATCTACACAAACATGTTATAAAACTACGTTCTTAAACTAATACTTATCTACTTTAATAATTATCTACATTTTAACCTAGATCCTAGAATGGGGTACAACAAAATGAACTTATACTAAATATAAACAAATATTAACAGGGTCAAATTAATATAACCAATTAGGCACTGTCAAGGCCACAATATCAACGAAAATTGTCAAAACACAATTTAAATTAATAATCAAATCAGACTGAAATAAGATTACATTAACTAATCATAAATATATGGTACCTGAAAAAACATTATTAATTTAAAATAACATTCAACATGCACAAAAATTATATATATATATATATGACTCGGAAGGACTGAGACTACTATTACAATTACATTTTAACCTGAAAAGACAACAATTATTAGGAATAAAACAATATAATAATCAAATATACAAAAATGATGAAGTCTTACGACCCGCAGTGACGATGGCGTCTAGACGTCCCAGGCACGAAGTGAGGATGATACAATCCAAATGCAGTGTCTACGAAGTTCCCCCCAAGGTGATAAAGCACGGGGATTAGACAAACATACACACTACACTTCACAACAACCATATACAGACTGACGAGGTCAGGGACTTACGCTCCGAGATCGCCAAAAATGCGGTGACTCAGGTACGGGGACGTAGGGTCCTGGAATGTTTAATTGTTGTTGGTGCAGGTGGTGTAGGATTCTGGTTAGATGATGTCATGAGTGTATTGAACTTTTTATCAAGTGTGTTTTTAAGTAAAGGAACCCACATGGGTCTAACTTCTATGCTACTTTGACTGATTACTTGTTCATTATTTAATTTCATAAAGGCACCTTCGATGAATTTACGTTTAAAAAAATGTGGTTCCCTGTGAAGTATTTTAGTGTTATCCCAGTTAAATCTGTGCTCATTGTTCCAGGCATGTTCAGCTAATTTAGAATGTGTAGTGTCTCCTTTTTTAATGTTATTTTTGTGTTCTTTTAGCCTAACTTCCAGTGGTCTCTTTGTTTCCCCTATGTATTTTTCATTGCATTCACGAGTAATACAATAAACTACATTTTTGGAGGATTGCTCCTCATTCTTTGGTTTAGTTTTAGTTAAAGACTGTCTTAATGTGTTTTGTGTGTTGAATGATGTTCTGATTTTGTATTTCCTAGCTATGCGTCTGATTTTTTCTAACAAGACAAGGCTAACAAGAATGCAGCACGTAGGGGCCAAAATAACAGACTGTTGTTGTTTGTTAATCCATCATTGTTGACCTAGCTTCTTCACTGGTAAATACACTCGCCAATATTGTTATGCAAACATCACTTTGAGTCTAGTTTGGTTTGTTTGTGGCTGCCAGTAAACAACGTCAGCTGACTTATTTCTATTAAGCTTGAGGTGTACACCGATCGTAGAGATGTGGGTGAATATGAGGGGCGAATAGTTGTTAATTTTTCTTTGATAGAATATGTTCAATCCTGAAGCAGGGAAGTAGACTTATAGATTTCCAGGAAGTATATTTTCCATTTTAATGAGCAGTTAATCTTTATCAGTTTGACGCCTAAATTGCTCCTTGAACGACAAAGGGTCTTGAGCACGTCCTAAGACAATGTTTGCCCACCCTAGCAAGATGGCGGCTCAGGGTCGACACCTAGGTGTGACCTTCCAGTCGGCTTCCTGGTCACCATCCATACTGTTCGTCAGGACCTATGTAAGATTTGCCCTACTGATAAATCTGATAAACTGACCCACAAATATTTACGAAGAGTAAGTTATGATAAACTTATTTTTATTAACTCCCAACTAGAACGGGCTCTAGGAACGAACACTGGATGTGGGCGAAAGTCAAGGCCTTGGCTCATTGTCGAAGAGACAAGAGTAATAAATTGTTCCCCAATTAATAATGTGTTTGAGAGATTATAGGTGGTAGGTTCTATGCTCTGTCCGTATTAAAAAGACACGGCGTCCGCTCTATGGTTGCCATCGGTGTGGACACTACTAGAAAAGTCTGGGGTGTCAATTTTGGATAGTAGTCAAGGTTCAGATGTCGTGTATGGGAGAGAACTGAGTGTCAGACTTGTCATTTAGCTGTAAATCAGACCAACACTATATGGTTCGGATTCTACGTAAAGCTGTGGTTCCCATAGTTGACCTACTATTAATAAATAGGCCTTTTTGAGCTAAGTCGAACTCAGATAGTAACAATGACTACACTCGTTCATCTTCACTCATCACACTCATTCATCCCTCATATTCACCCTTATCTCTACGATCGGTGTCTTGAAAATGAATAATAGTCTAATAATAAAAAATGTGTTAATACCAGAAGAATGTGCCTAAAGTGCAACCGCTCATACAACGAACGTGAATAAATGAATATTGGGTCATTTGTGATGTTTACTGTTTTATATTGTATTAAATACATGTTAATCAATGGGAAAAAATAATTGTTATAATATTGTTGACCCAATATTTGTGATGAATGGATTAATCTTTGTTTAACATGAATGTAATATAATATTTTTGTTAAATTAACATTAAGTCGCACATTAGTGCGATCTCACTAAATATTGATGTTATTCTCTCTCCTCAAAACCATCACGATTCGAAAAAAAAAACTTATTTAAATTGCTTCTTATGCGTACAAAACATGCATCGGAATAATAAAACAACTTTATTTAGTTTTTGTTTTCAATGTGGCATTTTTAAATATAACAAAAATGTAATGTTATTACATTATTCTGTTATAATAACATAACAATTTAAGGTGTGATTATTCTTATTTTGATTTATTTTGTATTCAACCCCACAGACTATGGCTTTTGCCATTTAGATACATTTATTTACTTTTTACATTCAGTTGGCTATTCTAAATAGTGACGACAACAAAAAAAGAGTGTATTGTTGGTCATGACATAAGAGTTAGTGCATTATTTTAAACAGGTAAATAATTTAAAATTTGATTAATCGGTTACTCGATATATTGATATATTTCTTTCGATATTATCGTTAGATCGATTTTTGGTTTGCGATATATCGATAATTTGTTATATCAATATGTTGATAATATTTGCCACTCCTACCTTTGTGTCGTCTTACACAACGTCTTTTCCAACTGAGGACACTCTTAATTAAGGACTCTGGATGCAGACCACGTCTAGACTCGGTGTGGCTGGGCCAACGATGGGCGACACGTCAAGGCCGAGCGAGAGGACATGACTTGGGGGTGAATAATAAAACAGGACCGGTGGAAGTTTCAGCCACTTTGGTTCACCAGTTGTCGAAATATCTTGATAATCAAATGTACTTCTCGAACACTTCTGATAAGGGATTTTTTTAAGAATTAGCATTTTATGATTAATTTATTTTTGGACAAATCATGACTTATGGAACACCCTACATTACTGGAGGCATCCATAATGTACTGGACCACGTACGATCTAACCTGTAACACAGATACTAACAACTCTATATAACCATAGAGAAGAAATAAACAGAGGTCGCATCCAATAGTGTGCTGAATTTATGTCGAATTATTGTGTCAAATAGATAGCTCTCCAGTTTAGCATGTAATAGCAGGGCCAGCACTTTGTCAGTCCCCCCCACCAGTCGTCAAGGGTAAATATAATACTATAGATTTATAGAGATGTACATTAGTTGTAATCTAATTGTAACTGCCACAGAGACGTTCGCTGCGGCGTTCGTTCTGTTTATTTTTCTCTGGTCTCTGTTCTCTGTCCCTATACATCTCAATACCTCATTCTCTTTCCACAATGAGAAATTATTTATTCCCACAATCAATGATTGTAAAATAAGATACTGTAATAAATGATTCGGTATCTCTACTTTCTATGCCCATGATACATTGTAGTAGAGACATCAATGAATACGTACTTTTGCATGTAATATTTGTTTCTTTTATATTATTTACTGTGTTTTATATTACTTGAAGATGGATTCCTCAAATGGTGAGACCTCAGAAAGAGGTTAAATTTTAATTACGACTTGTGGAAGGGAGGTTTGTTTTAAGGTCTGCCAAGGTGCCTCTAGTTCCTGTGGATTAAACACGGAAATACCTTGTTCATATGACGTGTCTGTCTTTGTAAAGTATTTGAGGCAGTCGTGTGAGTACCCACTTTAATCGATAAGTTATAGTCAAATTTTTATGTTAAAATGTATGATAGTTTTACAGATCAGTTGGATTGAAATTCCATAAATAAATATTTATTATCAAGAAATAAACACTGTTTATATTGTAAATCTTGGTGAACGTGGTACGTATATCCCTCCCAGAAATCTGGTAAACAACAAAACTGAGAATAAACAAAGTGGGAGAATAAATTCCAAGATTATAATGAGGGGGTTCAGCTATACATAACAGCAATGGAATTACAGTATTAAATGGGATATCAATAAACTTCTTAACTGGCAACTGGTTGTTGTTTTACAAAATAATAAATTCCAAGATATGGTGATGATATGTTCGAATATAATGTCACATCATCTAAGACGACCTTGGAGTCTTCTGTAGGTGTAAGTAAGAAATGGAAGATGGGAGTATTGCCAATGGCTCTTTGAAGTTATAGAATGTTTTACTTAATTTTATTTGTTTACATTTTTGTGCAATGTAACTATGGAAATGTCAAAAGATCTATTCCCTTTAAATGACCATGCTCTATTGTTGTTTTTGACCTGCAACTCAAGTAACGGGTGCCTCCTCACCTGGCAGTAGGCAATGGGTGTGTGTGTAATTGCAATGCTACTGGTGCTAGCCCTATATAACTCAACCAACCAATCAATCAGTCACCATCCAACATCGTTAATGATTCAATTAATTGTAGAACACACAACCCACCCACTCGTCACACTGGCTGATATACTGGACTGCCGACTCAAATTGTCAAATTGATTTCGATTGAGATGTGATCAATGTGGTGCCCGACAATAAATCTCGAGTCTACACAAATTATAGTCCACACACCAGTGTGTGCATATTTGTGGCCCACCCACTTGCAACAAACCGGATTTTTCTGACATTTGCGGCACGGTTTGCACAGACCCACTCATTATTGGCTAATTTATGACATTGGGATCAGGAGGAAGCCAGACGGACTCCCGCTTGCGGCCCAGACTTATTTTTTCGGGGTTATCTGTTAGCTATAAATTAAAATTAATAAATGTGAGAGTACTTTATTTAGTGTAGGTTACAGTACAAACATCTCTTGATGTGAGGTGGAGGGCAGCGCTGAGATAGTGGAGGTGTTTGCACGATATTTTTATTTTGGTGTTTGCATGATATTTATATTTTTTTAAGTTAAGTTATTTTTTACCTTCATAATTACACCTTCATACTTTTTACGGTGTGCATTTTTTGGTGAGATTAGTGAGACTGAGTTATAAAAATATCAGTGCTTAAAATTACACAACCTATCTCAAAGTTAGAACTAGTCTCTTTTATGCGCTGTTAGCCTACCTATATTCCATATTTTATCAAAACATTGCAACACCGGTTTTTGAAATTTGTTAATGATGGAGTATCAGATAAGGGAGACAAAAGTAGGGTGTTTGCCATAATTACGTGAAAATTACATATCACGATATTTCGATTTGGTAAAACCCAACCTTTTTCAAGTGCTAAAAACTAAATCACATCTACACAAACATGTTATAAAACTACGTTCTTAAACTTATCTACTTTAATAATTATCTACATTTTAACTTAGATCCTAAAATAGGGTACAACAAAATGAACTTCTGTTAAATATAAATATGTTAATAAGGTTAAATTAATATAACCAATTGGGCGCTGTCAATGTCTCGATATTGGTTCATAATTGGTTCATATTTAACAAAAGTTCATTTTGTTGTACCCCATTCTAGGATCTAGGTAAAAATGTAGATAATTATTAAAGTAGATAAGTTTAAGAATGTAGTTTTATAACATGTTTGTGTAGATGTAATTTAGTTTTTAGCACTTGAAAAAGGTTTGGGTTTTACCAAATCGAAACGTCATGATTGGTAATTTTCACGTAATGATGGCAAATGTCCAACTACCTTTGTCTCCCTCAGTTATATGATGACCTATTTAGTCTGAATCTATCATGGAAGGATCTGACTCCCTTTTAAAAAGATCTGACTCCCTCTCGAAAAATGTATATTTCGCAAAAAAGTGTCAATATTGATCTTTGCACGTTAGTTGAAATATAATTTTAAAAAGTAGCTATAATTTTAAATGGTTGTTGATTTTTAAAACGGTAATTATATATAGTAGAGGGTTTTTTGTTTTGTTTTAGAGACTTTTTTTCTTTTTGACGTAGATTATTTATTGAGAAGTATTAATATGACTGTATGAGTTTCAGCAGAAAATTTGGCAAAATTATGAAATCGATCAAGGAAAAATGGAGAACTATTTTTCCTTAAATATAGCGTTGGGGATACTAAAATTGTGCGAAAGTGTTGTCCCGATCCCGAATATGGCAAGGGGTTTTCAATCAGAGTATTGGTAATAGTTTTAGAACCGGAAAAGTGCTAGTTTGTTTAAAGTATGTTTTGTAAGTATGGGTTGGGTATTGTTGGGTTAGGTTTTGTAAGGATATATTTTTATATTATGTTTAACTGTGTTTGAATATGACGCAGTATTACAACTTAGTATAGTTCAATAACTAATCGACCATTTTTAGCTTATATCTCAAGACTCGTTGAGTCTTAAATAATGAAAGAAAAAAAATAATAACCCAAAGTCTGCAAGCATTCTTTAGTTATTTTGATTCTATCCTTGCTCCACTTAACGGATAAATTTGCGTTTAGCCGTAACACCTTCTTTAAATAGCACATTGCACCTGACGTGGTGTTGCAATACTTCCAAGAAGTACTCATGGGCTAGTTATTGTCGATGATTGCTGGCCTGAAAATGTGAGGAAACTCGGCTTTACACAATGTTTGGGTTTACACAAAAAGCCAACTGAGCCTTGGCAATTTCAATTGTTTATAACATATTAACCCAATTACTGGCAAACATTGTTTTGCATCTAACATTGGCTTGAATAAAACAAATTTTCTAACGTTTATTTCGTTTCACTACTCACTGAGTAATGTGTATTCATCACACTTTTTTCATAGAGTATTAGCTGGTCTTCAACAGATTTCGTACGGTTATGAAACGTGGATTTAACCACAGAGAAAAGACACATATTTTGCTTTCTTATATGCACAACAAACACCACACTGGCAGTTATTTACAACTCACAACTTACATCTGTATACCAATAATGAATAAATTTACAATGGAGATTTGAGGAGATAAAGAAGGGTATAATAAATAAATAGCACTACTAGGGAAGTCCAGGGTGTCCGTGTTGGATGGTAGTCAAGGTTCAGATGTTGTGTAGGGAGAGAATTGAGTGACGGGCTTATCAGTTAGTTGAAAATCATACTAACACTACTTGTTTCGGATTCCCCGTAAAGCTGTAGGTTCCATACTTGCCCTAGCTATTGGGCTATTAATAAATAACTCTTTCTGAGGACAATAGATCTCCTTAGTTAATAACAATGACTACACTCATTCATCCATATTCATTCGCTCCTCATATTCGCCCATATCTTGACGTTAGGCGTCTTAATAGTGAATAAATGAAAAAGGGATTGAGAATGTGCTGGCCCAGTCATCGCATGCAAATTAGAGAAATAACTATTCGACACACATTCAACCCAATACGACCTCTTTTTCCATCTTACTTGTGACTTAGTTTAAAACAAATACTGATCTCGCATAACAGAGTTAAGTCACAGATAAGATGGAAAAAGAGGTCGTATTGGGTTGAATGTGTGTCAAATAGTTATTTCTCTAATTTGCATGCGATGACTGGGCCAGCACATTCTCAGTCCCTTTTTCATTTATTCACTATTAAGACGCCTAACGTCAAGATATGGGCGAATATGAGGAGCGAATGAATGTGGATGAACGAGTGTAGTCATGTCAAAATTTTAAATAGCAACACGCATCATGTTGTATGTCATTTTAAAGCGCTCGTTAAGACTAACAAATTTTGCTTTACACTTTCTTTGTATAATTGATAAAATATATACCTTGTTCAATCACTTTATTTCATATACACGACATGTTTCGATCCTTAGATCATCTTCAGGTGTAAAATGTAACAAATATTGAATGTAATAATAAAATTTAAATTAATTAAAAGTTAACAAATTGAAAATACATAAAAACTGTTTTGGTTAGTCTAATTGTTATTATAACAGATGGTGTAATATTAAATGTAAATATTGTATTTTTTTGTAATTTAATGGTGTCTAGATATCTTCTTGTTGTATTTATTAGTTATGTATATTTTCCTTGTTTTTGTATATATGTATCAAATATAATATTAGATTGGAATGATATTTGATCATTGAGTAAATTATGTGGATCAGTCTTTTTTGCTTTGTAGATGGCTAATTCTTCTTTGACATCGAGTTTAAGGCTTTTTGGTAAGATTTGAATAATGTCCATATTATTTTCAATAGATGTATAACTATGAGATTCGGATATTAAGTGTTCAGCGTAAGTGGATTGTTGTTGTTGTGAATTTTTTGGTATGTGTTCTTTAAATCTTTGTTTGAAAGATCTTCCAGTTTGGCCAATATAAAATTTGGGACATTCATTACATTTGATACTGTAAATACCAGATTTGTCATAATTATTTGAGGTGGTTGGATTGTTTTGTAATAATTTTTGGAGAGTATTGTTGACGGTATGTGCAAGAATAGTATTGTTTTTGTTAAATATTCTATTAATGCTATTATTTATTTTCCCATAGTATTGCATTTTTATATATTTTTTATTAGATTTTTCTTCTTCTTTCTTCTTGTTTTGTTTGTGTTTATTTATTATGGAGTCTATCATTTGTGTTTTGAATCCATTTGCTCTAGCTATATGTTTTATTGTAAAATATTCTTTTTTGTATGCTTCTTGATTTAAAGGATATGTCAGTAATCTATGAACCATGGAATTGTATGCCGCAATCTTATGGGACCATGGATGATTGGATGATTTATGAATTGTGTGATCTGTTGTTGTTGGTTTTCGATATACTTCAAATTCTAAATGGTTGTTTGATTTCTTGATAGTAACGTCTAGGAAATTGATGGTTTCATTTTCTTCGGTTTCAAGTGTAAATTTGAGATTTTTATGTAGATTATTAAGCTGAGTTAATACTAGTTGTGCTTGTTCCTTATTTCCTTCTATAATTGCAAAAATGTCATCTACATATCTATGGTATGTTTTAATTTTTGTAAGTGTTTGGTTGTTTGTATTCAATATATTCTTTTCGATGTGGTTGAGGAAGATGTCAGCGATGAGTCCTGAGAGTGGGTTGCCCATGGCTAATCCATCTTTTTGAGTGTAAAAGTTTCCTTCGAATTCAAAGTAGTTTTGTTTTAAGACAAGTTTTAGAAGATCTGTAATTTCATTAATGTCTTTGATATCTAATTTATTTTGATGTTTCAAATTTTCGGTGATTATGGTGATTGTTTCTTCAATAGGTATGTTTGTATATAGATTCTGTATGTCGAATGAGACCATTGTATGTGTGTTGTGGATATTCATATCTTTAATTTTATTCAGAAGGTCTGTTGTATTCTTTAAACTTTTGTTGTTTTCTAATAAAATTTCATTAGAAAGGATAGTGTGTAGTACTTTGGATAAATTGTAAGATGGTGCGTTGATAAAGTTTATGAGGGGCCTGATTGGCTCATTTTCTTTGTGGAGCTTTGGGAGTCCTCTTAGTTTCGGGGCTATAGGTTTTATTGTGTTGGTTAGTATTTTTTGTTCTTTACTTAAAAGAACCGATTTGTTGATGGCTTTTCTAATTGCTTTGTTATTTTTGTCTGTGGGGTCGTTGGGAATTTCTGAAATGTTGTTTTTCTCAAAAAAGTCTAGGATTTTGTTATTGTATATTTCTTTGTCCATAATAATTGTGGTGTTGCCTTTGTCAGCTTTTAAAAGTATAGAGTTGTTGTCTTTCAATTTTTTCTTTATTTGATTGGCGATTTTTATTTCATTTATTGGCTTTTTATTATGACTCTTTGAGTCTAGATGATTTTTAATTTTATCATGAACTAAAAAACGTGCTTCATTTTGTTGATCTTTTGGTAAGCATCTTACTGCCATTTCTGCATCTATTAGAATTGGAGTACAATCACGGTGGGGTAGATTGTATTTTAATCCTTTGTTTAGAAGGTTTATTTCATGTTGAGAAAATTCTATATTAGTTTTATTACTGACATATCCTTTAAATCAAGAAGCATACAAAAAAGAATATTTTACAATAAAACATATAGCTAGAGCAAATGGATTCAAAACACAAATGATAGACTCCATAATAAATAAACACAAACAAAACAAGAAGAAAGAAGAAGAAAAATCTAATAAAAAATATATAAAAATGCAATACTATGGGAAAATAAATAATAGCATTAATAGAATATTTAACAAAAACAATACTATTCTTGCACATACCGTCAACAATACTCTCCAAAAATTATTACAAAACAATCCAACCACCTCAAATAATTATGACAAATCTGGTATTTACAGTATCAAATGTAATGAATGTCCCAAATTTTATATTGGCCAAACTGGAAGATCTTTCAAACAAAGATTTAAAGAACACATACCAAAAAATTCACAACAACAATCCACTTACGCTGAACACTTAATATCCGAATCTCATAGTTATACATCTATTTAAAATAATATGGACATTATTCAAATCTTACCAAAAAGCCTTAAACTCGATGTCAAAGAAGAATTAGCCATCTACAAAGCAAAAAAGACTGATCCACATAATTTACTCAATGATCAAATATCATTCCAATCTAATATTATATTTGATACATATATACAAAAACAAGGAAAATATACATAACTAATAAATACAACAAGAAGATATCTAGACACCATTAAATTACAAAAAAATACAATATTTACATTTAATATTACACCATCTGTTATAATAACAATTAGACTAACCAAAACAGTTTTTATGTATTTTCAATTTGTTAACTTTTAATTAATTTAAATTTTATTATTACATTCAATATTTGTTACATTTTACACCTGAAGATGATCTAAGGATCGAAACATGTCGTGTATATGAAATAAAGTGATTGAACAAGGTATATATTTTATCAATTATATATTATTTTCAATCCAGGGTCAATATGATTATCACTTTCTTTGTATCTCCAGTGTTTTTTGAGAAATAAACACAAACGTGTTTTTAATAATAATTTTCCCACTTTTACGTTACTTTGGCCATACATTTTGTATTTAAAAAAAATATCAAATTTAAAAAAATATAAATTGGTATTTTTAGGGTAAGGTAAAATATTCTAAATATTGGGTTTATTTTTTGTCATGACATAAGAGTAATGATCCAGATAAATCATTTACAATTCGACATATCGATGTTTTTCTTTAAATATTATCGTTAGATCGATATTTGGTTTCTGATGGATTGGTAATTTGATATATATCGATGTGTTATTTACCAACTTTATAGATGAACAACTTGTACTCGTTGTTATACTGATCAAAAACTATTATCAAAAATTCATCCCTGTATAATAAATCAGAATAGACAAATAAATGAACCATTTTTGTGTGCAATAGTTTACATAATCTTGTTACAAAGATTAAGGTCGTGTTGGATTAAAGTTTTTTTAAAAGTGTTATTAAGAAATTCATATTCATATTTCCTATCATATTTTCATATCATATAAAATTAATAATTGGTCTGTCAAATAATAACTAATTTATTTTTATTAAATAAGTTTATAATTAAATATATGATATTATTCTATTATATTTTATTAAATACTACCTTATTATTTTTATAGTTTTTACTAATGGGTTGTTATTAAGTGCATAATACGTATTTTATGAAATAGGGATTTGTTAATCATTAATTTAACAAGATAATGATTTATTTATCTTATGACAGTTGGGAAAACGTATTGTCGAAGAACGGTAGACAAGTAGACAGTTCCATATGATGAAAGGAATACAATATTTGGTGATTGTCCTATCTGTATAAACTATAACATAAAATGTGTTAAAACAATACAATGTAAACACACATTTTGCAAAGAGTGTTTAAACACTTGGTTAATTGATAATGGTGATTATTAATTAAGGTAGTCTGAAATTTTTGCCATTAAATGTTATTGAAGAAACTGGCAGACACAGAAATAAAATTCCCTCAATATGCAACAGTGTGTTTCATTTGGGAATATTTTTTATAAATCAGTTTCTGGAAGATTGTGTTAACACCACCACCACACATACACTTTCAACAAACCTGTGAATATAATATGGATAGGTCACCACCTCTCGGTACAAACGTTAAGGAAGAGTTGAGTTCAAATCTTGACACAGACAATTACTTTTTGCCCCACGTTTTGGTGATAATTAATTTATTGGCATTGAATTAAACTATTATACGTAAAATTTTTACTTGAAATTTTTTAACTGTCAATTAAAAATAATAATTACTATTACGAGAACTATTTTTATTGTTGATTTAAATTTCAAACATGAAAATAAATAGAATGAAAACTAGGTATAGAAATAAATAATTTTATATCCTCTTCAGTCCCAATGTGCACAGTTGTGCACTAAATATTTAATTCATTTATGTACTGAAATAGTTCAAAATTCTCGCCAGTAACCATCTCAGCTGCTTCTTAGAGATGAGTAAGAATAACACTTCTGCATTACACCATTTAATAGGTGATTTGAGTCCAGTAGTCAATATGGATGCCAATGACAACAAGAGGAAACGCTCATCTGATTGTCGTGTGGGTAAATAATGTATTTTATTTACACTTTCCTATGAAAATGAGATTTTAAGATACAAAAATTACGATTAGCATAACTTTGTAGTAGTAATGAGGTATTTTAAACATAGTTTTTAACTATAAATGTGTAGGTGGATAACCTATTTATAAAAACATTTTGTAAATAACAAAATCTAAGATACAGATAGTTGAGGACTTTAGTCAGTGAAAGTTTAATTTACAGAAAACCACAGAAAGGGTTTAAAGGAGCACTATATTAAATAATATGTCTGCTAATCCATATACTGTAGAGTGTTTAATATTTACATATAATAAATTTTTCACTTACAACTTTTAAAACGTGAATAAAAATAATAATTTGAAAAAAGTTTACAGTTAATCATATTAGTTGTAATATTTGAGGAATAAAAGAGTTAGTGCCAGCTCAATATTTTCCTATACTAAACTACACCGCTTGACATCAAGTTTAAATGCACTTTAAACAATGAAACATCATAGTGTTTTATGAAATATTATCCACGAAAGTTTACATTTAAATCAAAGATAATCAGTGCAAATACTTGTATTATTTCAAAAAATAATAAAATATAAATTTTTAAATAATCATAAATTAAATATTGAACGTGGTATAACTTTTTGTACATAATAATAAGAGATATTAGTGTATGGCAAAAGGTTTGTTAAAACAAAAATAAATTTGTTTACTTTATTGAATGGTTAGATGTATTATTTATATTGTTGTACGTTTTCTTATTGTGTAGATGACACATTTATAATCAATAATACTAGTTTGGAGATCAATTCATCCAAGGATCCACATGGATAGTTAGCACTTATTTTATTAATTTGAAAACATATAGCAGATATGTATTCCTCCACACCAGACGGACCCTAAAATCAGTTCTTATAATTCATCCATGTCCTTAAACGTTGAAGGCCAATTCAGTTGTGCCTTCGAATACCTTATACAGGCAACCGCGTGCACAGCTGTTGCTACTTTGCGTCAACCGGTTACCAGGCGCTATTACAAATCCATGAAGTTCACAAAGCAATACAGTGGTCCAGTTTGATTTTGTCAGTAGTCAATTTATAGAGAGGTTAGTCAAGATTTTCCTGGTTAACTAGAAACTCACAGTGAGTGCAGCAGTGAAAATGGCTTCCAAGAGAGTGGAAGCATTGTCTTTATAAATAAGGTTAAATTGTTCAGTAGAAAGGATAATTTATTCTAATAGAACAATAGCTAAGGGATCAACAATTTAGCTTATCTAAACCACACGGTAAAGTACATCCGGCTGTATAGCCATTCACATCCGTTCACAACGCAATAATAGTTGCAACCATCCCACGTACCTCGATGGCAACCGTTGTGCGGCTCCATGTTGAGGATTGAGAACGCCGAGAACCTATCGCCTATAATATCCACAACACTTCAAGAGGGTTGGTTATACGAGTAGAATTATGCCAGTGCCGGCTAATAAACTTTTCCTACCCATAACCCGAGTATACTCTCCCGGAATAGTTTAAATTAGTTGGTTGACTAAATTAATTAGCCATTGGTAATTTCAGTCATCTAGCACACCCTCAATATTCCTGCTGCAATCCTAATTTTAGCATTCTTGAACAAACGTTGGTAAACATTGATATCAATCGGTTTCTAAGGTCCATTTTTCTTGCTTGGTCAATTGGTTTGTCTGTCATTTTTCTTGAAATAGCCTTGCACTGATTATAATCAAAGACTACTAACTGATGCTCCACGAACTAATAATCACCAAAGAAAAATAGATAAGCAGCAAAATAAATTATTTCATTTGAAATATCCTCTCAATTGTATCCTCTCAATGAAAACTTGATTGTTTTCATATAAAACTAACCAAGGAGGTTTTACACTAAATAAAGTAGTTTTTAATTAGCATAATACGTGTTGGTACATATACAGTACAAGTAAACGTCACACAACACACATTTATTACAATGTAAGCACAAAATGCACAAATATATTACAGTACAAGTACAAAATACACAAATTTTATAGTGATCGATTTTGGTGAACCACACTCACCTTCCTCAGACCAGAGGGATTCACAAAAGAAATCGATTTGTGAAGAAACGGTTAAATTAAATCGATTTTAATTTAATAAAACTTTTATTTTTATATTTTTTAGGAGAAAATTGTACCTTTTTTCTAAAAAACAAGGTTTCAGAAATCAGCAATCAAAGTTAAAAGTTACCTTAAAACTCTCCTGGTGAGTAGTTTTCATCAAGCTTGCCTTCCATTTGCCTCTTAAGTTGTCTTCTCTTCACTCTGCTTTCTTTGGTTTGTTCTTCTGCTTTCTCTTCTGCTTTGAGAATATTTTCCTATACTAAACTTCATCACATGACATCAAGTTTAAATGCACTTTAAACAATGAAACATCATAGTGTTTTATGAAATATTATCCTCAGAGTACAACATGTGATATTAATGATAATCGAGGGGGGTTTATTATGCCAAAAGTTGGCACCGTGAATTGTGTGTTTTTCAGGAGAGTCCTATCCTCTCTAACCTTACACTACTTTCACTTATCAGACATATTAAGGTGAATATTACTGATAAACAATAACGGGCAAGGCCATCAAACCTGCACTAGCTCGACCACTCGACTACATGATCTTCAAAGGTTTGTACCTCTTACTTAAAATTTAGTGTCCCTCACATAATATTTACCTCCCAAATCAAGGTCATAGATGTTTACTCTAATGATATTCAATATCTTGAAACATAAGTCTCCAAAGTTGTTAAAGTTTGTCGAATAAACACGTGACGCCTATTGGGTGGAAAAGCTACTTACACTATATAATTCTGGAATAGTATAGTTTGACCATTAAATCATTACATTTATCTATATCATTGGGGAATCGTTATTGAAAACAAAAACAATCAAATGAGTTTGAAGTACAGTGTTCCACGATTCGATCATCTTTAATTTAACTAAGTGGGATAATAAACGTCATTAATAACTACACCTAGTGATCACAGGTAATTTACAGTAATACCTGAATTCAATCTACTGAACAATCTATTGCGCACTGCAAATAGATTGTTCATATAATACTGGAATTATGTAAACGTTGATTATGTAATTATAATATGTGTTTTTTTTTTGTTACCTGAACTGTTTTAATATTGTAATACAATTATAGAATGTGTAAAGTATATATATATAACTAGAGAATGAATTTACAATATATCCATAAACAATTTAAATAATGTATGTACATAGTAAATAATCCACTGTTCACTTATAGATTGTATATTATCAATTAAAGGTGGTTTATTAGAATAAGTTAATCTCAAAAAAAAAATAAATAAATAAATAAACAACTGTGTTCGTGTTTTCACATATAAATGTGAATCTGAGTTTAACAAAAAAAAAAAAAAAAAAAAAAAAAAAAAAAAAAAAAACAGTAAAAATAGCTATGTTTCAACCTTTTGTAAATATTTTTTTTTTTTTTTTTACTTCAAAATATACACATCTGATCTAAAATTATAGAATACAAATGATTTAAATATGCTAAATATTTTCTGACATTCAAATCCAAAAATACAATCTAGAATAACAATTTACACAAAAAAAAAAGATATGAGGTTCAAAACAAAAAAATCAATATAAAACCCACCCCCCAACCCTCTCTCTCTCTCTCTCTTTTTTTTTTTTTGGTGTGTGTGTGTTTTGTGAGGTTATTAATTGAAACACAAAACACAAAACACAAAACACAAAACACACACAGAGAGAGAAAGATGAGAGAGATAGACAACAGAGGAGAGAGAGACACAGAGAGAAAAAAAATGAGAGAGAGAGAATGACACACACACACACACACACACACACACACACACACACACACACACACACACACACACACACACACACACACACACACACACAAGATACAGAGGCTAAACAAACACCGACTGACAACGGTGCTGACCACCCACCGACAGACCACAAAAATTACTTCTATCACACTACTTCTGCAAAACCTTGAGAGTTTTATAAGTTTAATTAATTACTCACCAGAAACAGTACAATGTTAGAATGTCTTCTCAAAATACAAAAAAGTTTTAAGAAACTGATTAACATTTTTTTTATATTGATTAACAGAATCCCGTAAATAGAATTAGTCTATAAGACTTCATAAATTCTCATAGAAAACATTTAGAGTTTATGACTTTCCACAAGTATATAATCAGAAGAAAAATTGCTTAGCGCAATCTGTCTGGATCTGATTGTGATTTTAGACGATCAAAGATTCAAATTTCATGATAAATGAAACTAACATAACTTTCATTTTTGTTTTTTCAATAAAACAAATTCTTTACAGTTTTTTTATTTTTTACTGCTTTATATTCTATAACTTTGGTTGAAATGAGCTCATTTTTCGAATTTTGACTACTTGAAATAAAAAATATGTATTGCCAATTTCAAACAAGATTAGCAAATTCAGGTGTATTTTTGTCCCTTGATATACATGATTTTGTTTTGGATTTTTCCAATCAACTACTGTAAATTAATTCAGAGATATTTGGTTGGTATAGTATGAACGTTTGATTGGAGCTGCCATAGTATGAGGTATAATTAGGCAGTAAAAAAATTACAAGTACACAAGATTTCTCTTATCTATGACACAACAAAATGATGATTTTCAAATCTTTGTTGGCTCCTTTCTAACAACTGATTGATTTCAGAAAGTATATTTCAAACTAAAAAGACAGGGACATTCTTATCAATATCCTTGGCCAAATGATGCAAAAAGTAATATGTCTATGAAAATTTATGTTGTAATTTTTGTGGAATACACGAGCTATAAAATATAATCCGAGATATTTATACAATTAAACTGAAACAATAACCACAATATCAAAATTGCAATTATGCTCACGTTACAAGTTGACGATAAAGAACATCAGTACTGTGTCTCACATATACTAGACAATTTTCATTTCTTTTTGTAGCCTCAAATCATAATGAAATTGAAATATCTGTGTGCATATCATATGGCATTTTGTCAGCTATGATTTATTATTTTAAAATATATATAAAAAGCCTGTAATATAAATATTTCAGAAAAGGTATCCTGTCACAGAGCTGAATCCAATCCATCGAACCATTTAATACCTGCCTCACTGATTTTATTAAAGCTAGCTAATCTCTCCTTAAAAGAGCATAGGGGGCAATCTGTAACTATGTGACCCCGTTGATTGGATAGACTCTCAGCAATCACATGACAGATCTAGTGTCAATTCACATTTATATTTCCAAGTTGACTAAGTTTTGTCAATTAGTTCTAAAAACATCCTCAATCAAAATAAATTCTCAAATTAATACTGATCTCTTCATGATCCAGCTCCAGTTACACGGTTAGAAGTAGTCTACAATAGAACATTTCTGAAGGAATTATTGCTTGGGGAGTCTCAGATTTAGCTCTATAATTGTTTATTCAATCCATTTATTTTTTAACTTATCGGGAAGAACCACTTCTTTAAGTGACAAAAACTTCAAAAAAGAAAAATGTTCTTATGACCTCTTACCTCATAACATGCCAGATCGATGCCTGCGTATGGGATAATGCCGACCATATTTGGGATGTATCCTCTGTAGAAGCTCTTCACACCTTCATTCTTTAAGATCTTCGTAGCAGCATCCCATTATGCTTTTGTACTCGCCTGTTTTTTGAAGAGCTAGTCTAGTTTTCAAGACCTAAAATAAAAAATTGATATTACATTTTTTAAATGTTGTGAAAAAAGATAACTAGTTTTTTTTCAGAACAAATTAATAAAACTAATAATCTTTTGCATTTCATTAACTTCTGTAAAACAATTTTATATCCACGCCCAAGGACTATTCCCCATGAGAAAAATTTAAGTGAACTAAATTGCATAGACATTGAAAGCTAGTATTCTTTAGTATCATCTCTCATGATTATGATTGACAAGAATTTGTATTGCCCCTCTAATGACAAATCTAGCAAACACCAGCTGTTTGTGTTGTACAGTGGACTTGTCACATGTGGCCAATCTTGCTTGCTTACTATAAATTCAGTTCTATGGGTCTATATCAATAATGTTTATTTTGTAATTTATTACTGCCGGATATTTCTGATTAACTTCATATTTTCTTAGCAGTAAAGATACTTACTTCAATTACATAACTTTGATTTATCACACATCATAAATAAACAAAGTTTCCGATTCTATATAAATGTAAAATAATTCTGAAACAATTAATATGTAATTTTTTTATCTCGTAAGTTGAAATTTCCTTCCCTATTGAATACATTATTATTTAAAATATTACCCTTGATTATATACACCTATAATAGATATTCTATCTAATAAGGATATTTGTGCCTGTAATTTTGTTAATTAGTGAGGCCCGTAACCACAGCTGGTTTAAACTGCATTACATTTACATGGGAATACACTAGCGTACCACAAAACAGCTGATATTTTAACACTTAAAATTTATCATTGGGTGGAAAATCTTTTTCAGTATAAAATCAACTATATTACTTAAAAATCATACCTCTACACTCCCCGCATCACATGACTGATCTAGTGTCTATTCTCTATGAGGGAGGTTTATCATACCTACAGGTATTGATAGATCGTTACTAAGGAACTCATGTCGTCCATCAAAACTGTCCCATGCTATGGCCCAGCTATTATTGGGCAAGGGGTTTGATCTGCTCAACTGGAAAGCTTATGTGGAGGTGGGTTTCGGTATTTTAAGGGACCATTCTGATGTAGCAGATCCTATGTAATAGGGAGGTTCAAGACCTTAATTAATTCTTATGACATCTTATCTCTGGAGAAGCTATACTGCACAGCACTGAGAGCTAAGAAAGTGAAGATGCTATGAGAGTGCCTCTTATAGCTCTCCCTACTCTATTAAGTTAAGCACATAAAGATATTTTTTTTCAAGCTATAACATTCTTAAAATTTACAATCATGAATACAAATACATATATTTTAATAAATTGAAAAGGATATTGTCCATACTGTTCTTTATCATTCTTGCTAGGTCTCAGTTTTCAAAGATAAATATGAAAAACAAAAAAAAAAAAATAACCCAAAATCATAATTTAAATGCCATATTATAATAATAATATAGGGATATTATTAATTATCTGGCCGTTGAATATATTTACAATTCTAAACCAATATTTAAAAAAAAAAATTAAAATCATAAAAATGTATTTGTAGAAGAAAAATATAGGTCCTCCAAGGCTAAGTCTGTTTGGAGGTTCCAGTTCACTTTATTAAATATACTGTCAAAGAGCAGCGACTAATAACATCGTTTGAAAAAAAATCGCTTGTTTGAAAAAAACAAACTATATCAGTTCATTAAAACAAAATGTACGTTTAAAGAAAATGTAAAAAACTTAAAACTATGCAACCTGCTTATTATTTACATTTAACAAAACTTAGTTACATTGTGCAGAAAAATAAACATATAACTTCTTGATAAATACATTTGTGTTTAAAAAATATAGAAAATTATTTATACAACTCACTTAATTAAACTTAAATATTTTAAAAGACATCTATATTTTCAATTTCAAGCAGCCATTTCTTGAGCTTTTTCAAAAATACTCCTTTGCTTTTTGATATTTAAGCTGCTTGGAAGTTTTTTTAAACATCCATGGTGCTATAAAAATATAGGATTTACCAAAAAAGGTATTATTTGGCTTGGGTACTTGAAAATTGATCTACATTTCTCAATTTATATCTATATCCAATCATCTGATTGGTGAACCCCCATAGTATAATAATATTTAATACCTTAAAAACAAAAAGATATTTTAATGGTAGAATTTGTATGTGATCAAACAAAGCACGTGAAGGTTCTGAAATTTTCTTGAAAGTTATTATTCTAATTAAATTTTTTTGCTGCAAAAATAATGAATTCGGATTTATGTTGTATGCACTTCGCCATAAAATAAGTCCATAATCTACTCTGCTTTGAACTAGAGCAAAATAAAGCATTCGATAAATTTTTTCACAGCGCATATTTCTTAAAAAGTAAAAAGTTCTAATAACATTATTTAATTTATTTTTTATGCTTGATATATGATTTTTCCAATTAAGTTCACGATCTAAAATTATTCCCAGATATTTTATGATGTTCGTTTTCCCTACAACTGAACAACTATGTTATGTAATTATTTGAGACTATATTTTTTAGTACACTGTCAGCACACAGATGCACAACATCAATTGTTTTACTATGCGCTATTTAGCCATACAGGAGAACTAACTATATTCAGCAGCTAAATAAACCAGTGAAAGTTACTGTAGTACGCAGGACGTATGAGTTGGCTCCCCAAGCTCTTCTAGCAATATGATGTACATTTGCCATGGTTTTAATTTTAGCTGCTGTAATTTCCTTCTTTTTTTTGAAGATGGTTTTTAACCCGGCAGTACACGTAACATTTTGTTACACTGGTGCACGCGTGAGGACTGTGAGTCCGCTAATACATTGCCTAGCAGCGCCATTTCCAGTGTACGAACACGTTTCTACTCGCATTGACGCCATTAAAGTATTCATTTTTATTCTGAAGTAATTTATGTTTTTTATTAAGGGTACCCGAAGAAGGTATTAAGTACCACAGCCACTAGAAAATATTATAGTTTTTATATAATATCAGTTATTCGGAAATGTGGACACTCAGTCTGCGACAGATGCATTGGAGGGTTAAATGCAATCTAAAGTTACTCCCAGGTACAACATATGGAAATGATATGATTATTGAAAGCTACAGGCTAAGCAAAAAACAGGGCATATATACTAATATTAAAATTTGAACATACAGCCTAACTAACCTCAAGGGGGTAGATGATAGTTTGGCTCACGCTACCAGCAAAAGACCCAGCAATAAACCTCTGTAGAATGGACAAGTCCTTGTTAGAGTTTTTACTACTGATGAATTTCTTTGCTTGCTCGTATGCCGTAAACATCAGAGCACTCTCAGTGCTATCTTCAGCACATTTATGCCATTTCCCCGCCATAGACTAAAGGGTCCACCCTCCAACACCATGTTCCTTATGCAAGATCGGATACAGGTATTCCTGGTGCCGTGAACCTGAAAGACAAAAAATGCTACGGTAACAACAAGCTGTAATCATGTCGGAGCAGCTTCACTGTTGTTGAAGACAAAAAATACATCTTTAATTGGCGACATACAAACAGGCGACATTGTATAAGCCGTGTTACTGCATAATTAATTGCCAACATTTTCATTACAGAGTATATTAATTTAGCAATCCTTTTTTACACATAAAAACGTATGTAAAATTTCAGTTATTAACCTTTCAATTCTGTGTGCTGACAATTTTAGGTTATAATTCTTATAGAAAACTAATTTAAAATGTATTATTTGAAATTGGTAATACAACATTTAATATAAGAAAAGAAAAACTATAAATTTTTTTAAACCAAAACATTTTAATGCACGAGATATAAACCTCGTTAAATTCATTGGAGGCTGTAAATTTAATAAATAAACCATATACCAATCACCAAGGCATGAGGAAAATATAATATTAATAAATCTTTTAAAAAAAATATGTATGCAAAATCATCATTAACTTATGTAATGTGATCCAAATATTAATAGTTAATTTATAAAACAATGTATTAATACGTAGTAGAAATCCTTACTACAGAGTATCATACTTTTACGTTTTCAATTTTACGTTCAGAATCCATAAAATGAAAATATTAAAATAAAGTAAAGTATTGAAATTATTAAACCTTCTACACAACCACCATCTTTGAAAAAAAATAAAAATACCGATAAAAGGAATGAATAAAACAAGCAGAGAAGATGGAACAACAAATATTTGTTGTTGAATTGAAGATGTAAATTTGGAAATACGCTTCAGAATACACAAGAAACTTTACTACAAGATCATAGAAATATGAGAAAACGAATCATTACCAGAACACTGGACAGACGATAAAGTAGTGCCATTTATACAAAAAGGTAGACAAAAGCAATCCAGACAATTACAGAGATATATTGCTCTTAGATTGCACTCTTAAATATTTTCCAGATTGATATATAATAGATCTAAAGACCATAAAGAAAGGAAATTCAGGGTTTACACCACGTAGAAGGTACACGAAATAAATAGATTACACTAAACTAATCATTATCATGTACAAAAAAGACAAAAAGCTGCTATGAAAAGCTTTCATTAAACTTGAAAATAGGCAAACAAAATTATCCACAGCCAGTTTTGTTGAAAATACTCAGACACAGGGCTACACCCTAAGCTGGTAAAAATGATAGCACTTGCACTAAAAAGACACCATATATATCCAAACAAAGTTTAGTACAGAAACATCAAAACCTTTATTTTTAATACAGGACTCCATGGACTATATTCTCTACTATTCAATTGCACTATAGTAATATGTAATCATGAGAAAAACAAACACTAGGAACAGAAAAAATTATCTTAAACTGTCTAGGAATATCTGATGACCACATTATTAGCCATCAACATACCAGATACATGGGTCCAAATAGAAAACTAGAGAAATTGGCTAGAAAATTAGGCTTGAAGACTTCATTTGAAAAACTAAGATATTAGTTAATGAACCACCTGTCATGACAATGTCAATATAAACAGACAATGGAGACAAAAAAAAATATCTAGATAGGAAAGAACAAAAAACCTAGGAAAAGCACAACAACTAATATGAAATATGAGTTTATACAACAAAAGAAGCTCATCAATAGGAGACATTAAAGAACAGTAGTCCAACCAGAAGTTTCTTACTGCTGTGAAAAGCTATTTAAACTAACCAAGAAAATATAATAGGCCCAAAAATTAAAAAAAAAATTAAATTTAAGGGTAAAAATTAGAACCGCATAAACAAAAAACACCAGGGGGAAGAAGGGTTTGGGGATTAATTTAAAAAACATTTTACACAAGGAAAAAAAACCAAAACACAGATTACTGAAAAGAATATCATACTTAGGACTAAAAATGGGGTTCCCGACAAATACAACACAAAAAAAAAAAAAAAAAAACAACTAAACCATTTTAAAAAGATTCAAAGGATTTTGAAAGAACTAATTTAAATAAAGAGTAAACCCAATTTAAAAAAATATTTTTTTTAAAAAAATAAATTTCTAAAAGAAACCAAAAAAAAAAAGATTCACACGCAATATGGATAAAAAAAACTTTCAGCCCGCGAGTGTTTACAAAATAATCAAGAGAATGAAGGGAAAATGGGAAGGGATCAGACAAATAACATCAAAAAGCAATGTTTAAAACTAAAAAGGCCCCTTTTGATGATCTTTTAAAAAAACAAAAAAAGTTTTAAAAATACACCAAAATTTTCTTCTTTTTAAAAATTGGGCACTAAATTTTAAACTACAAAACAAAATCTTCAAAATTAAAAGTTAATATCAAAAAAAAAAAATTGTCCTTCAATATTTAGGGAGAGATGTTTTTTCATCTAATAAAAAAAAATTTCTCTGCAATAACATAAATTTTTTAACGTGAATCGGTTTGGGGTTTAAGAATAGGGGCCAAAATAATGCGGGGTGGTCGGGGGCGCCTTTGCCACCCAATTTTTTTTTTTTGTTCTAAGGTTCTAATCCCCACTGAGCCAACGGCCGGGACCTCACTCGTGAATAAAAATTCCGCACAGGGCCCGACGCCCTGGGAATTGTTTTTTTTAAAAAAAAAAACTTTAAAACCTATTTTTGAAAAAGGGATGGGTAAATAAAAACCTACCAAAAAGGGGCACAAAAAAACCTGGGAAAGACGTTGACCTGGTGCCCAAAAAATTTCCCTCAACCTTTCTTTTAAGGTTTGAAACCCTTTCTCTGTTCCCAAAAGGGGGCGGGAAAAGGGGCCTGGGAAAATGCCCCCGCAATGCCCCCTGCTCCAAAAAGGGGCCACCACGTTCCTGTCAGCATTTTCCCTTTGGAAATAAGTCATTTGAAACTTCAAATCTTTGCCAAATTTTTTAGGTTTCTGTTTAAACACACCCAAAAACAAAAAATGTAATACATTGTATTTTTACATGAAACTTGATGGTTTTAAAGCTAAATATTTTTTCCCCGTAGGATATCGTTTTTAAATGAAAAATTTTTTTCAAGTTTTACCGTTTCTTGTTTAACCCGAAATTCAAGAATTCAAACATTTGTGAAAATCCCCACTTGGGCGGAAGGGATGGGAAAATCAAGCAGATTTGACGTAAAAAAGACTTGACGTGAAAGACTGCACCCGACTCAGTGCCAAAAAAACAACAAGAAAAAGATGAACTTCCCCGATTTTTGAATAAGAAAACTTTTAAAAACAACATTCCAACCAATGAAAAAATAGCAATGAAAAAATTTTTTTTTTTACACAGTAACAGGGTTTTTCAAAACCAATTAATTAAATCTTTCTTTTTTAAAAAAAAGGCAGTTTATTATAAACATACAAAAAAGGGGGGTTAAAAAAAACAAACACTTTTCTTCATAATTTCCTTTTCATGTATTTCACAAAAAATAGGCCAATAATTAAATTTTTTTAAAAAACCCTAGAATAAAATTTTTCCCAAAAAAATAAAAAAGAAATACAAATTTAAAATTACAATTGGGCTATTTTGTAACAGTATTTACAAATTTTTTTCACAAAAAATTTCATAGGCTACATAATTAAATTTTTTAAAAAACCCTAGAATAGGGAAATTGTCAAACAACCCAAAAAAAAGAGAGCTACAAATAATAAATTTCAATTGGGCTATTGTAAAAAAATTTTTTTACATTTATTTCCAAAAAGTTACTTTAACCCAATTTAAATTAAATTTTTAACAAGCCCTAGAATAGGGCTTGTCAAACAACAATAAAAAGAGAGCTACAAATAATATTACAAGAAAATATTTTGGGAACAGGGATTCTTGGGATTTTAAATTTTGGGGGGCAAGTTGAATATTTTTTTTATTTAAAACCGGGCCCTGTTTTGGGGTTAACATTTTTTTAAACTGTGTGGCGCAAATTATCCCTTTTTTTTTCTTAGATAAGTGTTTTTGATAAACCCCAACTAAATAGATTTTATGGGGGCAAATAGTCGGGGCCGGGTTTTTTGCTATCTTCGTTTCAAAAAAAGGGGGTTTTTTCTGGACCTTTAAAAATTGGGGTTTTTTTAAATTAAATTTAACAACCCCTTAACCCAATTTAATTTAAAACATTTAACAATTAATTTAATTGTTTTGTTCTGAAAAAATAGTTTTACAGAAATTTTGTAAACATCTCGGTTTTTTAATAAATTTGGGAAAATGAATAAAAAGCAACAAATTTTAAAACACATTTTTGTAGTGTAGGGGAAAGAAACAAAAAATAAAACGCTGAGTTTTTTCTCCCACTACACTTCTATTGTAATGTAAACTAAACTACTACATGGATAAAAAATAAACATTAATTTGGGTTTTAAAACGGGAAAAGGGCCCCTAATCAAGCTCACACCAATTCATTTTATCTTCGATTTAAAACATTTAAAAAAACTTTTAAAATTTATAAAAAAACAAAAAAAATCAAAGGCCCTTTTCTTAAACATATAAAAAAAGATGTATTTGTAACATTCAATTCCCAAAAAATTACAACAAGACCAAATAAGTAATTTTACGAACCCCAAAAAAACCAAGAAAAAAAATTGGGTTTTATACAATTGAAAAAAACTTTTTTTGTAAAATTTTAAAATTCTAAAATTTTTAAAAACATAGAAAAAAATCCTAACAACCACGTATTTAAAAAAATTTAAAGGCCCCTGAATGAACGGGGTTTTCCGTAATAACGGGGTAAAATTTTTGTACATGAAAATAGGGGTTTAAAAATTTCGGGACTTTTGTTTTTTCCCAAAAAAAAAAAATTTTTAAACTTTGTAATTAAAACCCTTTAGAAATTTATTTGTCCAAAAACGCACCCAAATTTAAAAAAGGGGAAAAAAAAGGGTTTTTGATTGGGTTTTTTTTAAAAAAAAAACCTTCAAACCGGGGGACACAATTTCCCCGCCGGGCTCTCGGGCTGCTTCAAAAAATCAAGACTTTTTCCCTTTTTTTTTATACATATATGGGACCCCTTTTGGGTTTTATTTTTGTAGATGTCTGTTTTAAGGGTGGGAAAAAATCCCACTTTAAAATTTTTAAAATCTCCATTTTTAAATTCTATTTGGGGGGGTTTTTTAAATTTTGGGCAACCTCATGATAAATTCCCACAACCTGATGATAATTTCGACAACCTTCATGAGTAAATTTTCGGGCAACCTGAATGAGTAAAATTTTGAAAAATTTAAAAATAAACGAAGTCTTGAATTTTTGTTAACCATTTGGTTTTACAAATTTTAAAGGACAAAAAATTTTTTATGAAATAAATTAAAAATTGCTTGAAAATATGTTGCAAACCCTAGTTTTTTTTTAAAATATAAAATTATCTGTTTTCCCGAGACCTTTTTTGAGAAAATAAATTTTTTTTTTTCCCATAAACCCAAAGGGCAAGTACGATTTTTTAAACACCCATGAACAAGCAATTTCCAAACAATAAAGATTATTGGGGCCCAATCTAAGATAAAAGAAAATTTACAAGCACGGGGAACTACACCAAGTGGTTATTCCCCCCTGTTTAATTTCATCACACTTTTCTTTAGGAACTTCCTGGGAAACCCAAATTTTTGAGTTTAAAACTATCCAAAACATCTGTAAAAAGTAAAAAATTTTCATGGAAAAAAAATTTAATAAAATTTTAACACTTTCTAGGGAAAAAATAAAATTTCTTAAAAAAAAAGATAACACGTTTGTATGTTGGGTAAGAAAGGGGTTTAAAAACGTTTTAAAATATAGGGGAATTTGGGGTTTAAATTATAAACATCACAATACACTGTTTGTACAAAAAATGAAACCCCGCTACATGAAGTTTTAGGGTTTTTTGGGAAAAAAGATAAACCCCAAACAACAGGGAAAATTTTCAAAAAGGGGAAAAAGCTTTAAACCAATTGGAAAAATTTTCGATAAGGGTAAAGTTTGGGTTTATGTATGGGTTTGTAAGGTTTGGGAACATGGGCCCTACCAAACCCAACCTAACTAAAAATAAGATAAAACCTTTTCAGTACTCTCCTACCCTATCATAAAAAGAACGTAACCTTTCGGGAAATCAACACAATACCTAGGGTAAAATGCTTTCATAATGGGTTCGATCGTAAAAAATATTAGTTCAGGGGAACATTCGCACAATTTTAGTAAAACCCCATTTTCTTTAAAATTTACGGGAAAAAAAAAATTTTTTCCCCTCTTCTTAAATTTTTTTTAATTTTTTGGCTTTTTACGCTGGGAAAAAAAAAAATTTTCTTGTCCCTAATTAGGGATCTATACGAAAATAAAGGCAAACCAAAAGGGCGGCCAAACCCCCTTTAAAAAAGGGAAAATTTAAGGAAAACATTTTTTTGGTACTTGAGAAAAAAAAATTCTTTAATTTTTCTGGCATTAAAAGGTTTATAAAGTTTTTGGGAGTTTTAATTGTAGTTATCGAGCCACTCATATGCCAACGAAATAAGGCAACGATGCTCCAACAACAACTCCCTATTTGCCCCAAAGTTTTAAACCCAAAAAGTAAATCACTTCCATAGGGACGGGCCCCACAGAACGAGGTCCAAAAAAACAACTTTCCCCTTTTAGTGGGCCCAACCCTTTTAACCCAACAATAGAATCACCTTTCCTAGGGACATGGGCCCACAGTTTAAAAGATGCTCCAACAACAAACCTCTATAGCTGGCCAAAAATTTAAACCCAACAGTATAAAAAACTTCCAAGGGACATCCCCCACAGTTAAAAGATGTCCCAAAAACAACTTCCCTATGCGGCCAAAGGGTTTTCACAAACTAGTAGAATCACTTACAAAGGACGGGCCCCCCCAGTTTGCGATGCCCAACAAAAACATCCTCTATAGCGGGGCCCAAAATTAACCCAACTATAGAATCACTTTCCCTACACATGCCCCCTCAGTTAACGATGCTCCAAAAAAACATCCTCAATCGGCCAACATTAATCCCAAATAGTAGAAACACTTTTCCCTAGGCACATCCCCCATTAACGTGCTCCAAAAAACAACATTTTTCTTAGCTGGCCCAAAATTAATCCCAATAGTAAATAAATTAATAGGCACATCCCCCCAGTTTAAAGGGTGCTCCAACAACAACATCCCTTTTAACTGGCCCAACATTAATCCCCCCTGTAGAAAAAAAAAAAAAAAACACTTACATAGGCACATCCCCACAGTTTAAAGAGGGCCCCAAAAAACAACATCCCCCAATAGCTGGCCCCAAAATTTTAAACCCCAAATTGTTTGAATCACTTAAAATAGGCACAGGCCCCCAAAAGGGGGCGTGCCCAACAAAAAACTTTTTCTATTGTGGGCCCAAATTAAACCCAAATATAAATCACTTCCATGGCACACGCCCCCCAGTTAACGATGCTCCAACAAAAAATCCTCTATAGCGGCCACATTAATTAACTAGTAAAAAATAACCAAAAGGGAAGGGCCCAAAATTAACAGGCTTCCAAAAACAACATTTCCCCTATACTTTGGGCCCAAAATTAATCCAATATTTAAAAACTTCCCTAACCTGCCCCCCCAGTTAACGAGCTCCAAAAAACAATTTCCTCATATGGCCAATTAATCCCCAAATGTAAGTCCTTTTCCTACGCACATGCCCACATTAACGATGCCCAAAAACAACATCCCTATAACTGGGGCCCAACGTTTTTTCCCAAATAGTAGAATCACTTACATAGGCACCCTGCCCCCACGTTAACAAAGCCCAACCAAAACATCCTTTTATAGCTGGCCACACTAATGGCCCCAAATATAGAAAACACCCTTTTAAAAGCCACAAGCCCACAGTTAACATGTAGTAAAAAAAAAGTAGTGACATTTAAAACCCTTAAAATTGATCTGTTTTAAGTTTTTAAATTTTGGGGAACTTTTTTTTCGTACATGTTAATTTTTTTTAGGGTTTTTTCGCTTTTTTAATTTAAATTTTAAAATATGTTCCCCTCAAACTCCGAATTCGGACAATGTCCGAAAATTTTCTCACTTCGCCATGTGGACAACCCTGAACTACCCAGTCTGGGGGTGACATTTTTTTGGACATCGGCCGAAGCGAAAAACCCCAAACGCGTTGTGGGGGAAACGAAAATACTCAAATTTCCGAAATAAACCGTTAACGGGGATTGGGGCTAAACCCCTTAAAAATCCAAACCCGACCCTGGGGAATCTATTTTTACCACGTGGGCTGTGGGGATTTGTAATTTTCGGGAAACGCCTTTTAAACCTTTTTTCACGGTCCAGACGAAAGGCGAACATGGCACCCCCACTATCGTTACTTTTTAAACGAAAAGGCCCACTGTCCCATTTTCCCTTGACATTAGTTTCACTGTCGTTATAAACAAGCATTAAGTTTTTTTTTTGTTTTGGCTAAGTGGGGGTGTGTTGACTCTTTTTTTAAATGCTGTTGTGTTTTTGGGGATTTTGTTTGAAATTGGGAAGGGGAATTTATTTTACAAAAATTTTGGAAAAACCATGTTTCCCAAAAAGGGAAAGGTCCACCAAATCGAAATTTTTTCTATCGAGGAGCCCCCCTATGAAGAATTTATCACGGAAATAAAGGGAGCAAAAGAAAAGAGGAACAATGGGGATCCCTTTAAAGTCCAAAGAGTATGCCGAATCCCCAAACGGTTTGGGTGTTTATAAACCCTTGGGGATAAAGAAATGTTTAATGAAAAAAAAAACCCGTAGAAATGACAGGATAAAAATAATTTTTGGGCGCCCTTGATCAAATGGATTTCACCCAATTTAACAGCTCACACGGGTTGGGATAAAAAAAAAAAAAAGCTTATGGGGGGGGGAGCTAAAAAAGAAATTTCGTAACATTACCAGGGGGGTAATTAAAAATAATTGGATCTTTTTCGAACCTTGCCACTTAAGAAAAAAATCAAAAAAAATTAAAAGGGGAGGTTGTTATTCCCCTCAATTTTGACAAAGGGCCCCTCCAAAAAAGGTTTTTTTCGCAACTAATTGTGGAAAGTGGAAATTTTATAATTTTAAAAGAACCCCCAAAAACATTGGGGATTTTCCCAAAAGTCCCCCCTTTTTCCCCCTTGAGCTTTCCCCCCCACCCCCCTTCAAACCTGGGAATAACAGTGGTTCCCTTTATTTGGGCCCTAAGGTTTAATATTAAAATGCAACGGGGTTGCAATTAATTTTTTTTTAATTTATTAAAATTTGTTTCCCCTTTCAACTTTTTGTGGTTTAAAGTTCTTTCTTAAAACCCAAAATTTTAAAAAGTTTGGGCATTTAAAAATTTTTTTAAAAGGTTTTTTTAGGGTTTTCAAAAGTTTTTTTTTCCTATAATATTTTTCCCTAATAAAAATTAAAACACAGAATTTTTTCGAACAAAAGTTTGAGTATATTTCTTAAGGGGGTTTTTAAAAAATTTTATTTGGGTTTGCATTTACGTTTCGGGTGGAGAATGGGGGGGCGGCAAAGGGGGCGCGGCAGCACTTTAACCTTTCCCCCACGTTGGGACGGGGCCCCGTACGCCCTCCTACTTAAATTCCCCCCCCCGGGCTTTTGTTGGAGTTACGGGAAAGGGTAGGGTAGTTTTTTAAATGGAGGGGGCCGTACTACTTTTTGGCCCCATGCTGGGCATCGGTCGGTCTACGTGTTTAAATGGGAAAAGAGCGGGGGGTCACGCAAAAGGGAAAAAAAAGGCCCCGTAAAAAAACATTGGGTTTTTTTTTTTCTCTTGCGATTTTAATGTGCACATAGAAATTTTTAAAATGGGACCAAAATTTAAAGGGTTATAAAACTGCCCCTTTTCCCGAATTTTTGGGCCCCAAAAGTGTATTACAAATTTTTTAATATTTTGGGTTTTAGGCTTTCAAATTTAGTAACGCAATTGAGAAGAACAAAAAAAAAAGAAAAGATTTTTTTTTATTTTTCGGTCAAGAAATTTTGTCAAAAGAAAGTTTTTACAAAATAGATTAAAAATTATTTTTTGTAATTTAAAATTACCCTTGGGAAGATTAGTTTAGGCGGGGAGGGACACAGAAGGCATGAGCTAAAAATTTTTTTTATTAATTTTTGGGGAGTGCCCCCCAAAGGGGTTTCTGTTTTATTTTGGTATAAATAAATTAAAAATTAAAAATGTTCTTTTTTATTTAAAGGTTTTCAAAAAGTGAAAAGAATGAGCGAAATTTTAAAATTTTTTCGGTTTTAAAACGTAAAAACACTAAGGCTAAAATGGTATTAACTCTAAAATAACGCAATAATTCCACTGAAAAGAAAAAGTTGTAATGATTATATACAAAAACCCCAAAAATAAAAAACACAATGACAAAAAAAGAAAATCTTTTTGCAAATTTTCATTTGGTGAATGGGAACATCCCTTTTTTTTCCAATTGTTTTAAAACACCCATAGGAAGTAAAGCCGAAGGCACCTTTTTAACTTTTCACGAAGGGACGGGGCGTTTTTCCAAATTTTAATGAAATGGGGTTTGATTGGAAAGGTTTGGTAGAAGTGGGCTTCAAACCCTTTTTTTTAAAAACTTGGACCATCCATTTTCGCGTGGTAAAATTTTTCCTTTCCCCCTTTTTTGCTAGAAATACCAATTTTTGGGGCCCCCTTCACAAAACCATTTTTACCTCCGGCGTGTGGATGACGAACCGAGGCCCTTTTGTTTTGGTCGGTTTTTTGCAATCCAGAAGTTAATTCCCCCCATGTAAGCGGCTTTTGGGGGTAGTTATTTGTCTTTTCTACCCACACTTTGTTTGCTTTGTGTCCGAAATTTACCCCGGTTTTTACGGGGGGAAGTAATTTCTTTTTTTTGTTCCCTTTTTTTCCTCGAATCTGGCCCCCAAATGAGTGCCTCCATACAATTTTTCCCCTGTTTCCAAAGTAAGGACTTTTTTTATTCCCCCTTCGAAGCAGAATTTCCCGAAACTTTGAGAAGTTCCCATAAAAGTTTTTCGTTTTAAAATCAGGGAAGGGGTTTTGGGTCTTCATTCGGCCCTTTGATAAAACAGCGGTTTTTTTGTTGGGGGGCAAGTTTTTTTTCAAAGAAAGAGTGCAAAGATTCTTCTAATTTTGCACTTTTTATGAAAAACCCCCGTCTTCAACGTCTACTGTTTCTAAAACCCCCTTTTTACGCCTTTTTTGGGGGACCCCAATTCCTTTTTTCTTCATTTTCTAAATTCGGGATTTCGAACGGTTTTCTTGGCCCTGGGCCTCACTTTTTTTTTTCAACTTAAAAAAAAAAAATAAATTGCTTTAGGGTAACACGTTTTAAAGGGACGAAAAAGGGTTTAACACTGTTATCTGTCCCCCCGCTTTTTATGGGGTTTGCCCCCCACGTGAAATTTAATTTTTTCAAAAAAGCTCCCCAGACTTTAAAATAAAACAAACCCAAAAAATTCACAACTGTATCGAGAAACACCCAAAAACCAGCCGAGAACCCACAGTCACTGAAATGGGAAAGGGGTTTTTCAAGTGGGACAGAAAAGGAATAAAATTTATTTTTTCCCCTTTCCATGAAACAAACCCCAGCAGGGGGGGGCTTTTTTCCCGGAAATTGAGGACTTTCAAACCCCTTCAAAAGGGGGAAAGGGGATTAAAAAAATTTTAAAAACACTTATATAGTTTTTTTTTCCCATTGAGGCCCCACTTTTTCCCTTTGGTTTCATTAATTTTAATACCCAAGGTTTTTAATCATTTTCTATTCGAAAATACTTTTTTAATAAAAACTTTTTAATGAAAAGGGGTTCAAATAAAAGGGGGGGCATTTTTGGTTTCCCCCTTTTTTTTTATTTTAACATCCCAAACCCCAAAAATGTAAATATTATTTTCTTAAAAATCCCCCAAAATTTTTGGGAATAAAAAAATTTAAAAAAAAACTAAAAAAATAATACAATGTTTGGGCATTTAAATTTGAAAATGGGAACGATATACAAAGTCTTTCACTTGGTCCCTTTCAAAGCCTGAAAAAACAGCAGTTTGAGTCGCGGCGACAGCACAATCCGAACAACCCAAAATCGTCAGGACGGGAGTCGCCCCGCGGCCCCCTCATATTCGGGCTGCCAATAAAGCCCGGGTGGAGGGGTAGTTCCAAGGGGGGGGTTTGAAATTTATGGTTTTTTTTATAACTACTAAAATGACTTTTGTCTAAATGGAACAGTGGACTGCAATAATTATTTATTAAATGGAAACTTATATTTGAACTACGTAACATTATTTGTATATTTGCTTATGTATATATATTGCCAGTTTTGGTTCGGGGGGATATTCCCTACTCTTTGCTTTGCTTACGTTACAAAGAGCTTTCCATTATCCACCACCTATGGACCCGCCGTGTCCCGGACTGGCAAAAACCGGCAGCTGGCATGACAGTAATAACAAAAAGAGGTAAACAATTTTCCTTCAATTACCATTTCCTGTCAGCATCACGGACCACCCACCCACCTCAAAAAATACAAAAATACTAAACAGATTTTAAGTTCTATTTTAATAAATTTCATATTATACAGTTTGTAGTTCAACACGTTTTTATTTACAGTATTTTATACAATTTTGTATTACTTTAACAGTGATTCACTTCAAATCATGGCTTGAGGTTTATCTTTACAAGTCAAAAAAGTCGTCCATTTCTTCGTCCAGTGTTGGGGAGTTAAGACACGACAATCCATTGCAATTTTCACACATTGGAGAACACTTTACTCCAGATTTTCTGCATTTGCAGTAATCTCCGCATGGTTTCTTACATGCGCATGATAGGAGATATAGAAGGTCATCAGGGGCAAACGCCTTTGTACTGGGAACTGGTTTTAAAACCCTCTTCATCACGCCACTTTCTTTTGTAGTTTCATACTTCCATCCCCAATCAGTAGGCGGGAGTTTATTTCCAACCCAGAGCTGTACTTGAAGGTAAACTCGTAACAAGTGTTGGTGAGCTGCTTCCGATGTAGGTGGTAACTTAACTATGTCAAAGTTAGATTTTAGGGTAGATTTCGTCGTGATCGATGTGAATTTGAAATATCGACCCTCGTTCAAATTTGAGTACTTGCCAAGTCCATAAAGTTCAAGGATAAACTTTTCACCATTTTCTAACAGCTCGTCACGAGATGAAATTTCATTAAGAAATTTCTCCGCTTGAAATTTAGCTTGTGGTTTTGTTTTCAAAGCTTCGACAGCTTTTGTTTTCCCCAAGCCATAAAAAGATGACGTCGTGTCACATCCTGTAACTGCATATGCAAACAGAAGGAGTCGTCTGATACTCTTGTGTGTACTTACCAGTTTTTGTACATCGTAGCAAACAACTGACGGATTTTTACCGAAAATCTCCTTCTTAAATATCAAGGGTTTGTTTTCCGGTGCAAGAGCGACTAGTAAAACTAGCAGATCTGTGTCTGATCCTACAACAAAAACCTTTGAAAATCTGTTCACATGTTCTATTCCACATCTGACAATATCCAAATCAGCATCAGCCTCAGAAATTACTGAGTAGATTCCACTATTACGTAGTTCTTCGTTTAACAGCGATATAAATTTTCTCTTGTTGTTTTTGTTTGATAGAAATGGCTCCTTTTTTGTAATACATACTGTACCCATATCAAACTCGATATTGCAAGATGAATTTTTTTGAGATCGTCTTGATTGTTCCTCGCCCTTTGTTGTGGCTTCTGTGGGGTATCCATCAAACACAATGGTTGCGTTGTTTCCATATTTATTTATGACATAAGAACAGTAATTTTTTATTATGTCTCCATATGTAGATTCCTTTTGCCAGGGAACAGAATGCAGAAGAAAACCTCCATCAATTACCACACTTACATTTTCTCCTTTCGTTACGTCATCTGTAATTCCTTCAGTGAATACTTTAAGGAATGAAGATTTCGTAACTTTTCGTAATGAAAAGTCGTCAAACAAGGAGGGTGGCAAAGAAGCTAGTTCGTAACTGAGGTACAATTTTAATTTGCTTGGACTGTCACAGACACATAAAATGCGATTGAACAACTGTTGTGGGTTCACTGCTACTTCTTTCGAACGAATAGCTACGGACTTGTGACTTGCTTGAGTCACAACCATATCCTTCCTCTTCAATTGTAGTTCAGAAAAGGTTTTTCCTTTCATTTTTTCCATACTTGCTTTTCCTATCTCGTAAGCGTTGTCACAGTTTACATTGTCATCAGATATAAAACCTGAATACAAAGAAACCAATTCTCCTGAAAGTTTTGTGAATGGATTGTGCTGGGTTAGCCATAAAGTGAATTTTTCGATATCACAATCATCTCCCATTTTTCGTGATTGTCGTAATTCAACATGTTGTTCGCTGAAGGTTATTTTACTTCCGAGGAACTCCTCGACAGCTTCATGTACTTTGATGTAATAGGGAATTCCGAGAACCCATTTTGATAATGTGCTGTCCGTAATCCCCCTACCATGAGTCAAGCCTCCAATTGATTTCATTGGCCGCATAAGGCATTGCTCAATCGTCATATCGGTCCAAACCCCTGACCACAGTTTTCCACTTCTGCTTACAGTAAAATACCCTTTGTTAACAAACATGTCATATTCTTCTTTGGTAAGTTTTGACTCCAACTGAAGCATCTCTTGCACATACATGTGAGCTGATTTTGCATAGGGGAGGTGTCCAGCAGCATGGAAATAGGGTAACATTTCAATAGTAGTTTTGATGTGCATATGCCAGTTTCCTGTTCTTTCGGCGTATATAAATTGTAGCATTAAGTCAATACACTGGAAAAGGTTTATCCACAACTTTGCTGTTCTACTTGAGTTCTTTACTCTTTCAAAAATACCATTCAACTCAACAATGTGTTGACGAAAGTCATCATCGGGTAAAACCTCATCCACGCTTTTCTGATGGGACATTAACTCATTGTACAATTGTTCCAGTGCATCAATTTCTTGACTGACTTCCCTATACTCTTTTTTTAACACTGAAAGAAGAGCCGCTGCTGTGCAGGTGTAGGCTCTTATACTCCTCGAGTAAGCATGGCCACTCATCATGTGTTTAACAGTGTTCTGTCCGTAAACAGTTTCCCAAAGATTTTTCAGGCCACTTCCCTCCATGATACGCCCAATAGACCCCATAAACGACATCAGGAGGTGGAAACCTCCAAGCCTGACAATAATTTTTGATATATCGCTGGAAGAATCTGCACTTTGCACGATCTCTGAAGCTTTGACAAATAACGGCTGATCAAATGTAACTACACATGACTGATTTCTTTTTCTACTTTCTGTAGCAGCAAATGTTAGAGCTGAATAGACTGTGGACATGTTACTTGGGTCCATGTTAATGAAAGGCACTGCCATTATATATGTTAGATCACGTTCTCCTTTACCTTCATTAAGTATAGTCATAAAGCCGTTCCATCCAGGTTGATGTTTCAGTCCAGCCATCCACATGATATTTAAAGGAAAAATGTTAATTCCCTGTTTGATATCTGCTGTATTTTTCAGTTCATTGTAGTCTTTAACTATCAGGTTCAAAGAATACATTTTCTTTTTTGGATAAGCCAAGACGCGCGTTGCTGGACTGCAAGTCAAATTAAATGAACCAGACTTGATTCGGTCCACTTGGATGTTTGTATTTACGATGCTATCGGGAGATATACATTGGATACCTCCCATTGCATGGAATGTGTCTAAGCCGTCTAGTGTTCTCATATTGACATCTGCGTTATCAAACACATGTTGCACAAACCCGCCATCTTTCACTTCAGGAGAACCATTGCTTATCAGAGAATTGAGGTAAGTTGAAGCCTCGTGATAGGACGCACATACACCCATTGATGATAATAGGTCAAGTAGATGTTTAGAACCATACATCCGATGTAGAGTCAAAGCAAGTCCAGTTTGAAGCGGAGATATAAACGATCTAGGTCTAACTGCTGAAATGATTGTGTGATTAATTACAGTGCCAATTCGGTTTAACTTTGATGATTCTGATGATTTCCTACTCAAAACAGCCTCAGTAAATTTCTTCAGAGTGTTAGGGACTAAGTTTTTGTTACCTGATTTTATATCTTCAATATCTGGATACACATTAGACTCATACGTCATTTTTTGAATGTCCTCCTTAATTATGTGAGCTGCAGCCATCACGATTCTTAATCTTTCATTTGTTGGATTTTCCTCCCGTTCATTATACCATGTTTCAATCAACTTGTGAGCTGTTTCAGCTAAGCAAAATACATTTTTTTTACCTGAGAGGTTTGAAACTACAATTCTGTCACCAAAATGTTCAAGGAGTCGCTTTTTTAAGTACCAATCGCTGTAACTTTCATCTATGTTTTTTCTCTTACACATTTGTATCATAAGATCTTGCAGCTGTTTGAGTGTAAACTGACAGTCATCACTGCGTTCAATATTAGCGCATAGGTCAAAAAACACAGACTCTATTTCAGTACTTGGTCTTCCTTGAGAGCCCTCAGTGTTTATTTTGAAAAATAATTTGTAACAATCGCCATGGTATCGAGCTTCCGGTGCTACCAAGTCGCTCACATTTATAATACGTGTTTTTACTTTATTGCCCCATTCATCTTGTCTTACTTCGCAATGATTCAATATTGACTGTCTTGTCTCTAAAGTAGCAACATTATGTATAGTTCTTCTTCGTTGAGCTGGTTGTTTTAGATTAATAACTGCCTCTTCTCCACACAAAAAGCAATGTGTTTTAAATTCAAACTTCTTTTCGGTACTTCGGAGTGATGTTGCAAGGGTTTCTACGGATGATGTTGATAGTTGTTCAGGTGTTGTTGCAGCCTTAACTGTAGTTGGTCTTGTATAGTTTTTCCTGCAATTGACGTGAACACAAATCGAAGTTTTGCCTTCCAGTTTTTCATGCAACCCATCTTCTCGTTTCAAACTGGATTCAACAATCTTTTCTGTACCCCTTTTTACTGTTACTATTGGTTCAGAATTGTCTAAGAAGTTACCACAGATAACACAAATCTTATTTAAGTCTTCCATATTTAAGGAAAAAACATCAGTTTACAGAAAATGTTTAAATACTGAATGCGAAACCAACTTTGAGTGCTTTTAATACATCTAGAATTTTAATTATTATGTGAATAAGGCAAAAAATGATTTAATTACACTATGTACTCACAAAAAATTAATCCGTAGGCAAAGCACTACCTACTTTAACCCTTAAAACGAGCATCCGTATATATACACATGTTTACAATTGCCCGTAACGCGTTATACGTAATATTTCGAGCTGATAACAATAATCTTAGAACAGGCCTAATACAATGTAGCGAGTTCTAAGATTTAAAGTCAAGACTATTTTCAGGTTATTATTCATTTTCGAGATCTTTGGACTGGTTACTAGGCAACGAATGTAAATAATATGACGTTTTCATTCATTATTGCCCCTGTCGAGGTAACCGCTAGCGCTCGCAGCGAATATATACGCATCTGCTAGTCACATGACGCGGCGACCGGCTGGCACTCAAGTCAGTCTGCAGTTGTTATTTGTTGTCTGTCTCGTGCATTGTACTAACCTACGGTGTGTAAACAAAGTTTATTATTTGGAATTTACTCTATATTTTTCATTGTGAAGTCTAGTTTTATTTTTGTTGTAAATAGTGTTTATTTTGTGTACATAATCTGTTGTCTTATTGAGTTATATTGTATATCTTGTTATTGAGTATATTGTATATTGAGTTATATATGTATTGTATATTGTATATCGTTATTATTATTTTTTTTTACATTGTACTATCCTGGTTTAGATTTAAAAAAATATAATTTTACAAAAACTAAAATTATATATATTCAAGAAAATTAAGCGTTAATTGAAAAATTACAGAAAATTGCTCAGCGTTTTAAGGGTTAATGTCCTCAAATATTATACACGCGTGAAATAGTTCAGTTCAAATTTCGCTAATAGTTCACTTCACTAATAATACAGAGCGACGTGCTCAGTCCATAACTAAACGCATCCACACCACTACTGATGAAAATCAACACTGAAAAGATAAGGGACAACAACGCAGAGACGATAAGGGACATGATAAGGATGTTTGTTTACTTTGTCAAGTCGGGCTGGCGCTGCGCTGGGTGCAGGCCGCACGTGCACTCTTTGCCGTCGCCCCATTCTACATCAGTACGCTCAGATGACAAACCAATAATATATTTTTAAACCTTAAGAAATATACTACAACTTTTGTTCGAAACATATCTGTGTATTATTTTTATTATAAAAAATATATAGGGGAAAATAAAACTGTGTACTCTAAAACATAACTTTTACCAACGTTTTAATGTCATATCTTTTTTAATATTGGTTTCAGAAAGAATTCTTTCAAACAAAAGTTGTAGGGAAACTAATTATAAATAATATAAAAATAATTCCAACTCGGTAGTGCAAGTAATATTCAACTTATGGCCAATAAAGTGAACCACTGTTATTCCCAGGTTTGAAGGGGGGTGGGGAGGAAAGCTCAAGGGGGAGAAGTGGGGACTTTTGGGAAAATACATGTCTTATGTGGTTCTACCACATATATCAAATCCAGCTTTCCACCAATTAGTTGCGACAAATGGTAATTTTTTCCTTTTATTTACTGGGCTATATTTAGTTGAAAGCTTCCACGTGATTTGTAGATTTAGTTACCACCAGTATTTAATAGAATAATCAAAACAGCTGATATCGCCCTGTGACGTCACGACCTACTGAGCAGCCATGCCGTGATACCTACCGGTTATCTACCGGTGTTCTAGTTACCGTGACTTTTATATCCTAATTGAGTAAAGCTGATTTTAGAGTATTATAAACACCCAATGTTGTTTTTTATCTTATATCAAAATTAGACGAGTCTTCTTTATTCATAATTTGATGTTCAACTAAATAAATAAAATAACATCATAATAATGAAACTCTTAAGGCCATTACAGTGGAGCCTTATATTCAGATGCGAATAAAACCACGCATGCAACATTTCATATGAAACATGAACGTATAATTAATTATGCACATTTTATTTCTTGTGGGTTGTGCACGATTCCAATATCTTCTAAAATTAGAAGGTATTGGTGATGCTCGAACATTTTGCAATACATGAAGTATTACTAGCATTAAAAAAAAGAGCCAACTGGTGCCACTGGAATACTCCAGAAATTTCACGGAAGAAGAGGAAGAGTTAGATGAGGCGATTTCCGCTAAATCAACAGAGAAAGCAGTCAGTTTTTATGGTATCTTTCCGGAGTTCCTGTTGATTGCTGTTAACAAAGTGAAATAATGGCTTCAAACAGTTTGCAATAAGATACTAGCTACAGGCAATTTGCAGTAGTAGCTGTTTAGAAGCCTGGCAAAAATCCCGATTGAGTGAAAAGTGATCTCTTATATATCTTCTTAGTATTTGTTATAAGTTGCTGGAAAAACTATTATTCAATAAAATATCACCCATTCTTGATTCTAATGTTCCAGTTGGGCAGGCTGGCTTTCGCCCTGGCCGAAGTTGTAGCGACCAGATCCTACTAGTAACTCTGACATCATTTATCGAGAATCGGTTTCAAAAGAAGTTCAAAACATCTGCAGCTTTTGTTTATTTTACACCCCCCTTTCAAACTAATATTGCTTTTATTTATAGCATTACTGGGTTTTACAAAAATAAATAAATAAAATTGTATTTGTATCACTAGAATATAAAAAGAAAACATCTTTCATTCAATGTTTTAGCCATTTATTGATGACAATAATCTAACTGATAAAAATCTAAATCATAAAAACTAAATCAACTTGTTTTCTGGTGTTTCACTTTGGAAAATTGTTTCATAATATTAGGAAAGTCTTTTTCAGAACACATTAGAGAATTAATTTGTTGTATGAAAGAGTTGGTATTATCAAATTATTTTAAGAGTCAAAATAGAAAACCCTCTCCTGCGGAACAGTTTATGACCGAAAAGTTAGAAAACTTCTGATCAATTCTTCAAGATTATAGTGTTAGGGATTAGTGGTAGTAGTTTTCACATAATTTTTTTGATATGTTCATTTAGGCCCATGTCCTGTATTCCACTGAAATTTCCTCATTTTGAAATGTGATAATCCTTTTCCAATTCACTTTTGATATCATTAGGGTATGATTAACAGAGTTCATTTGCAGCCTCTGGAATCACCTTTTTCTGAATGCCCTTGTGTAAGAGAATAGAAAGTATGTCAAATTTGTTGGCAAACTGCTCATAAGCTGGGTTTTTCATTGAAACGTTACTAATTAAATAGATATTGACTATAATGTACAGTTTAGTTTTTAAAATAAACGTTTCGTTAAGGTTAGCTTCATCATTTAGCACTCATTTGCAAAAGTGTTCTTGTTCTAATGAGTTTGTTGTTGTGATTTTCAACTTGCAACAACTTTATGACGGTTCGCTCAAACTTCTCAAAATCATTTTTTAGTTTAATTATGAACTAAATGTGAATTTAAATAATTTTTTGAACTGATCCATTTCTGCTACAAAATTAAGGTGTTGTAACGTTCTTCTCCTTTGTGAGGTTACATTAATTAATTTTTGTTTTTATAATTCAATAAAAATTCATTTTATTAAAATTGTTATTCTTAAATGGTCTCAGGGTCGTATTAGTGGGTAAATTGGTGGAGCTGTATAATACAATAATTCAAAATTTGTTTTACTAAGTTACTTTATTGACATTATTTTTTAAATTCATTGTACTATTCTTTCTAAGAACTTTTGTTATTACATGAAAATTGAGCTTTGACTAATTTTCTAAAAAAAAATAATTTTCTGACATATTATTTTAACTAGACTTATAGCTACACTTATCTGAATAGTTCATGGTTCCTGTGTGACCGCATGGTGACAGATTTTATTTTAGTTGTTAAACTGATACAAATTATTTCACTACTATTGTAATTAAAGTTTCTAAGTTTAACTTCACATTGTTTTCAGAAAATGGAAAAATAAAAAGCTAAACAGTTAAATTGCAAACTTTTAAACAATTTGTGCTAAAAGTTGGAGTCCAGTGGACCTCCAAGTAGTTACTGCTACGTCTATCAGAAAGAAAGTGACCGAGTCACTCACTGCTTGCCTCCGTTTCGGTTAGAAGCGTGGCTCTCCCTCTCTTCTACACCGTCAGCCTATAGCGTACCTCCTTTTCCGAGGCTAGATTTCGTTAACCAATCACTTCTCTTACAGTTGGGACCTGGGTGAAGGCTAGCCGCACATTCCTCTGGGTTGTCATGTCGTCTCTTGTGGCGACACGATGTTCCTTGTTTGTTGATCACAACCCAAAGGAATGTTGTTTACTGAATTCTTGGAAAACATCTGCCACGACACAAACATCTCTATTCGCTTTTCTAGCTGGCTGGTTATTTACTTACAACGATTTTCGAATATTATCTGAATGTTTGTTATTTATTTTTATTAAATATATTCCTTTTCTTAATAAAACAATTTATTATTTATTTTATTTAATTAATTTACTCGTCAATTTGGTGGACCTGTTACAGTGTTCACTTTGTGAATGGTTGTTGATTTATTTACATCCTAGGTTTGAAAACTTTACGTTTCACAATTATTTTAGCTCACATAATTTTCCTCCCCCAAACCAAGTTCAGCAATGGAATTTGGTGCTTTGGGAAAATGCCCAGTTACCACGGCCTGGCTCTTAGTATTGCTGTGCGGTGCTAGTTGAGTAAACTAGTTGACTACAGTAAGCACAAAGTATCGAAGGATCCAACTTTCCAGTCAATATAAATTTTGATTTTGTGAGTCCTTTCCTTTCAGTAACAGAGTTACCATCATCAGACACACAGGTATATGTATGTTATTATGTTATCATATAACTTTGTTCGTGAAAGACCTCACAAAATATAAATTTTAATTTACCGGAATGTTGTGTTCTTGATACGTTTAAATTATAATATCCAGTGAGAAGGGTTCAAGAATGATACTAAAATATTGTTTCTTTTTGATAATTGAGTTATTGAATTACTAATACTTTTCAAGCACAGTAGTAGTCTGCTCAAGATTACAAATTTAGCCATTAAAGAGTGTTTTAATGCTGATTTTCTTAAATTTAAATCTAAACCTGAACAGAGTTCTTAGTGATAACTGAAAAAAAAAAACAGCCATCTGATGCAATAAAAATATCGTAGACAGTTAATGAAAAACAACAAAAAGTTATAAGAGGAAACCTTTCCATAGCTAGAAAATGTTGATCTCTATGATATCACCTTCTTAAACGTTTAAAAGGATATTTAAGTAAATAAAGACATTGCATTAACAACACATTGTTTAAAGTTGTTTTTTATAGCTAATACTAAATAAATTGTCTTAGAATTATTTTAAATTTTTTTTAAAGTAAGACATTTTGATATTTATTGTATAAATTATGTTTCAGACACATAAATATAAGAATACTATATTCACCGATACAATGTATACTTTATCCGGACTGCCTGCTCCTTCCTCCAACTGTAAGCAATTGTACAGAAAATTATTCTAGTATTTGGCCTTAACAATAAACTTTTCCAATTATCATTACATGATATTGTTAACACTTTGAGTGCCAGTAATTTCCTCATCATCATATTTTCTTGATTACTATTGGTATATTCATTGCATCCATATATTGTTGTAAGAATGGAGTGTGTGCTTCATTATTTGTTTAAATTATTATAAATAAATGTGTTCTCCTCTATGAAAAGGTGCAAAACGTGTGCTCATGAATGCAAATATACCGTAGTAGAAACACTCAGTGGCGGCGGAACCAGGGGGTCAGAGGAGTCAACTGTTCCCCCTAAAACTGTTAGAATATGTCCGGGGTTTATAGAAAAAACATAGAATACTAATAGTTTTTAGCAAAGGTAAAAAAGATTAATTTTGATATCATATCATAATCAACGAAAACTATTTCATTTTGAAGTGGCTTATTAATTTATCATACATACAAGGTACTTTATATCCTTACAACAATTTTTAAGTACGAATAGATTGATTGATGTAATTTTAGTTACCAGTATGTTATTTTTAAAATTCCGCCTACTATCTATCGGTGACCCATTTTACACCCATTCCATTTGCTTTGTTTTGAGACAGTTCACTACTATTGACTATTATGCTCTTATTTGTTCTATTAGACTAACATGAATATATTCAGTCTATGGTAAGATATAAAATAATGAAATGAAAACTATCTAATATTGATTCTAATATTTTAAAATGTCACAAAGGAATTTTTTAACTTCACTCTGCAGTTAAAATTGGCCTGCAGGTCTGAGTGTGAATTTAATTCAATTAGATAAGTACCAATCACTGGCTCAGTCGGGGATTCAAGCCTTGGGCCCTACCCTCCGTAGTCCGTAGCCTTAACCACTTAGCCACCATGCATACATACACACTGCTCTTCTATGCTAATTTTGTGCTAGGTTAGTATAAAATGTGATTTCAGGATGTGTTCGCTTTCAAAATGTTTCGATCCATGCATGGAGGTTCCCCCCAGACCCCCTCTTGCTTTTGTCCCTATTGACCTTCCTGCTCAAAACTCCTTCCACCGCCACTGGAAACGCTTATCCCATCAACATTCAATGACATTAATATTTAAGATGGACACTCTCCATCATAAGCCACAAGCCAGTATTTATATTAGAAGTTGCATGCAAAGACTTAAACTGTCACCCTATGTGATTGGCATGTTTGTCAATAGTACGTGTGATTTAAAAAAGATTTTAGAGACGTTATTTCCTATTTTTAATGTAGGAGCCACGCAGAGCTGAAAGCTTCAATCATAACATCTGCAGTGTCATCAGCTAACGAGAATATGATATGTAGATAATATATTTGGATATTTCCAATGCTTAGAGTGTTTAAGAAACAATGCTATACACGCAAAGCATTAGAAATCTCCAAATATTATCTACAAATCCTAAACAATCCAATGCTAATAAATAACTTTCAAACAACAGTAACAAGAATAATTTGCCTTTTATGTTAATGTTTGTATTATAAGAAATAAAATAACACCACTGTCAGCACTGGTGGCGCAATGCTGTAACCCGGCTACTCGGGGACAAAGTGTTTGGGAGATTGTAGGCGATAGGTTCCATGCTCGGTACTCTTAATACCGACACGGCGTCCGCTCAATGGTTGCCATCAACGTAGATACTACTAGATAAGTCTGGAGTGTCCGTGTTGAAGGGTAGTCAAGGTTCAGATATTGTGTAGTGAAGAGAACTGAGTGTCAGACTTGTCAGTTAGCTGAAAATCAGACCAACACTACGTGGTTCGGATTCCACGTAAAGCTGTAGGTCCCATAGTTGCCCTGGCTATTGGGCTATTAATAAATAGTCCTTTCTGAGCTAAGTTGAACTCAGATAGTAACAATGACTACACTCGTTCATCTACACTCATCACACTCATTCACTCCTCATATTCGCCCATATCTCTACGATCGGCGTCTTACAGATGAATAATGAATAATGAACCAAATTTACTGTTTTAGGTTGATCACTATAAATCCATTTATTGCACCTCTTAATATTTGATTTTCTAGCAGCTCTTGAATCAACAACTTTCTTTGATTAAACGATGATCAAATTTAGCTTTATGAGTAATGATTGTTGAATAGTAAGCCTTTGCTAAATCTGACAAGATTATTAATATTATTCTTGATTCCTAATTCATATCTAACTAAGCACTGCAGTTATTTTTGTTATTTCTAAATTGAATATTTGCCGAAACGAAGTGCTACTTTCAGTAGTTAAATAGTTTAAAACTAATTTTAAGTGCATTTCTCCAAGATTTGATACACTATTACCAACAAAAATAATTACTTGAAATACTCAATGTCTTACAATCTTGGTCCAGGTTGGAATTAGTTTTGGATTTTATAAACAATCATGTCTGAATATTTAGATTGATTTTATGTTAAAGTGAAAATATAACAATAAATCAATGTCAGCTAATAAAAAAAGACATTTGGTATGAATTTAGTGGGGAATGATGCCCAATTAAGACACTGTTCCCTTGCCTGTCTAGGCGTGATTTATTTATTTATTTTTTTTTTATGGCTCATTGGAACCAACAGCTTAACATAACTTTCAACCCACGGGAGTGGCACATGAGTGAAATCGGTTATGGTTATACAGGAAATCAAACCCGGTCCGGCTGTGTGATAAGCCACCACCTTAGCCCCTTAGGTGCGGCTGCTCCCTAAAATATTGTTAGCTAATAATATACTTTTATATTGGGAATCCAACATCACTGTCATTTTCCTTCTTTGATGTTGACCTGATGAGATGTCCTTGTGCAGAAACTACAAGTTTCACAAGTACTCTGAGCCATCATGGAGTCAAAGGATCTTGGCTCCTTTCAGCTGGCTACCAAATTTTCTTTTTATTTTGAATATAATTTCATCTCTCTTCTTTACAGTACTACAACCTCCTAAAACATACTGAAACTTAATCTGTTTTACTTTCAAAACTATTAGTAGCTCTTATTTTACATTACTACAGATTTAAGAATACTCTGCATGCATGCATGTCTGTGGTGTATGTGCCACAATTGTAGGGTTAATATTGACTGTCCCTTCAAATCTTTTTTTAATGATAAAATACAAAGTATCTTACAACATACCTCTTTTTGTTGAGGCAATGTTAATTTAAATACATTATAACTATCTCTAGAATGTTGTCTAAGATATTTAGATTGGTTTAGTTCAGAAAATGGTTTTAATAAGTTTAAATGAACCCCCTTATAAATTATGTTTGATAGTCAAGAATCATGCTGCTGAAATACAGAAGGCTTTAGAAAGGGACGGGGAGAAGCTGTCTCCAGTAGACCTGTGCCTAAGTGAAGCCGTTGCAATTAAATTGCCTCCACTAAACTGGAACCTTTATCACACTGTTCCCATTAACATGACTGCGAAGAATTCTGGGTTTACAGGTATGTTTAAAATATAAGTTATTCAATGCTCCTTGTAGAAGAAGAACTATCCATCAGTTGAAGTGGAAAATTATATATATTTCTAAAGGGACAGCACCAATTTTCATGACTCTTATTTTCATTTTCTGCTTTATCTGATTTTGATCAATTATTACACTACAAACTGATTAAAAAATGTCCCAAAGGAAGTGCAATATGTAGGACAAATTACATTCAATATTTTCATTAAGAACAAGTTCATTACCCATGCAATACTGTTGTGCAATGTTTATAAAGATATATGTGTCAATTTCCAACTATTCTGTGTAGCTAATAAGAGAACAGTGTCATTGGCAGATAACATTGTTTCACCAAGGGGTTTCATGAACTGATCAAACAGTTTGTGTGTGTCGGACAGTGTTGCTACTAAACATATTGCTAACGAATATTACAATAATAAATATCACCTGATAATAGTAATACAATTTTGACACTTGATCAAGACAACCGTTTGAGCAGGCTAATGTTTTCATAAAAGAACCCCCTCTTCTCCTCTCACCTATGCTCAGCTGCCTCTGGCCGTGAGTACAGACTAATTGTTCAATCAGTACTTTGGCAGGTCATAGTAAAAAGTATAAACAGTACTGGCTCCAGAACTAATTTCTGAGGGTGCCTCCACTTGTTGTTACTGAATCGATCCCACAGTACTTGTCATTTTTCCTAATCTTTGCTACTTAATTTTGCTCCATAAAGTGGCTTTGAACAATTTTAGGGTTGTTTCTATGGTTTTAATTAGTTTTTAATTTGGTTAAAAAGAGGTCTTGACCTAGTCAATCAAATACCTTACTTAGGTCCAAGTATAACTTGCGAGTCTTACCAAGGCACTTGGCCTCCGCATGAGGGGAATAATACTAGGAGTGGAGATGGGGGCAGTCCCAGTTCCACCACTGTTATTACCCATACTATGTGACTGTGCTAGTTGAGCTGAGGTTGCAGCGTCTTTTCGCCTCCTTCATTGTTTGTTTACATTTATTATAACAGCCAATCAGAAAGCTTGTTTTCATTTCTAATTTGAATTAAAACCTCTTATTGCTAAAATAAAAACAACATATGCTATCATTGCAAAGTCTGCTTTGGAAATAGGCACATTAAATTTGCTTATAAATTAAATTATTAAATACTGTAATCAATACATCTTTAAACAAATAAATTTAAACAAAATTTTAAACATGTCATTTATGAATTAATTAGTATTAATTGTCACAATTATTTATTACTTATTTATTAACAATAACAAGGTTAAGTCAGGTTGTAATCAAGAATTTAAATATCAGATGGTTTTATTTTCTATTTTTATTTATTACATGCCACACACTGACTTGGTGGCTCCCCCACTCCAATTAGTCTACTGCGCATCGTCTGGTCAAGTGCCTCGGTAAACCTTGCGAGTTAGACACATAGGAGATTGTGTTTGCCAGATTGTATGTTCTCTACTAAATATTTCACAAGGTGTGTTGTTTTTCTGTTAAGGCAGTTCGGACGGCATTAGGAATAAATAGAATCCGCTAAGCATGCTAGTTGTATGTCTGACCACGAGGTCCTCACACACAAACACCAACCCCTCCCCCTCTCCTAGGATGAGTGGGGTATATTTGCAGGAAGTACCGTAATTGAAGCGTGGTCCTGCGGGTGCCGGTACTGTGTCTCGCTGTACATGTGCGTAGCGATTGGATTTTAATATAACATGCGGGTAAAAGTAATATATCCTAGTTGAGTATATAAAGTTAATCGATTTTGTAAATTGTGTGATATTAAAAAACATAAAATGCCAAACATGATACTGTATTTCTCGTCGCAATAATATAAAAACAAAAACATATGACATTAATTATTTAAAATCTATTTTGCTAATTTGCAGTAAAATTATGTAACTTAAAATATCTAGTTATATATTAATTAATTAATCATTTAATGCCATAGTCGTGGGGTGGGCCTAATTGTTCATGTAATCCTCTGGTTTTTAATTCTAAATAAAAATTTAGGAATTACATTAGACACGGATATGAAGTATAGGTCATAAATAGCATATCTAGTTAACAATTTGAGATATGTCCTTTTTAAATGCAAAAAAATTAGTAATTTCTTTCCCATAAGCACAAAAAGGCTAATATATTTTTCTCTTGTACAATCCATTTTTCAGTATTGGATACTCCTTTTTTATCTAGCGCCAGAATACATATTAAAGAAACTAAAAAAGTCTTCAATAGAATTACAAAAGTACTGTTTAATAATAGTTCATAGGAATGGCTTTTTGTATACAGGCACTAGCAAGATATACTGATTTAATTAGAAATTATCTTAACATAGAATATAGAATTCAACAACCTATAGATTATAATTTGAGAAACAGGCAGTATGTTGTTCAAAGACACATAAACTATTATGGCAAGTGTGTGCCTACTTATAGAATCCCTTCACTGATTAATTCCCTTCCTAGAAAACTACAAACCCTGGAGAAAAATGCTGAAATAAAAATAAAGCTTGAAAACTACTTTATTTATAATAATATAACATAAATTTCTTACCTAATATTAACAAAAAATATATAAAGAGACTATGTAGTCTTAATCCACAAACTGCAACAGCATGAAACTAAAAAAAAAAACCATAATCTATTGGACTCTGGAACTGGCGGAGAGCAAGAATCATAATTCTCACAGCACTCACCACAAAATGGTAAACATACATACCTGGTAGTTTTAAAAATACAAATTTAGGGTTTTCCTGTTAAAAATAATAATATTAAATAAACAATAGGTGTATGTGGTTAAACATTGAAACATAATTATATAAAGCAAGCTGGTCTTTAATTCTTTAATGTTCTTAAAAGGGAACATTAATTAATTATTCAAAATAGTACAATAAAGTATAAAAGTAATACAAACTTCCACTTATTGAGTTGTTTTAAAATACTTGTTTTGGACAAATATTGTTATATAACTTTGTCTCCTGAAGTAGAGTCAACCACCAAAGTGTGTTTATATCATCAATAGGTTGTGTGTAGGTCAAAACGAAAATCACGTAAATTCCAAATAGATATTCACTCTTTTGCAGTGATGATAAATGCAGAATTTGATCAGGAGACTCCTTACATTAACTCAGGCCCTTTGACGGATGACTACGTATTTTCACAGATCCACTTCCATTGGGGGGAGAACAACACAACTGGGAGTGGACATGCTGTTTCTGGAGTAAGGTACCTCTATTTATGTGTTACATAGTGTCAGACCATGTTCAATATGTTACTGTAAAAACGTAGTAACGTTTAATATCGTAGTACTGTACTTCAATTAACCCTTTCCTCACCAAGGTCCGATATTGGACCACTGCCTTTTTTTTAATTTTCAATCACTTCCATTCATCCCAATGAAGTGAAAATTACTTGAAACAACTCATTATTAACTATTAACTATGCTACTCAGGGAAACTACTTTCGCTTAAACAATATTCAAATTAGAGAAATTTCTTTGCCTATTTTCTCTCTTTTATAAGAGTCAGGCACATTGGTTTTGTTATATAACATCATAGCTGAAATGTGTATGGCTAAAAGCAAATGTTCTCTCTTGTCAGTGTGGGAGTCAGTCTTATACAGGCAGCTGTGTAGCTTTGTTTTTCCTTTTTTCATGGTAATAATATCAATCCTTATTGTTTTCACTTAAAATAAGTATTTTATTTTGATTTATTAAAATTAAATTTGTAAAATAAAAATAAATTTTTAGATTAAAAAATATAAATTAATCAACATTGATATGGTTGTTGAAAGTTAAAATCATAAATTTTATAAAAAAATGTCTGGTCAAGTAATTTTTCATGTCTTCTTGGAGGTATTTTCATTTAGATTTTGTATGTATTATGGTAATTTATTAAAAAAGAATTGGAGCGTTTTAAAAGTAATTTATAATGTGTATAGTAAGTTCTTCTTATATAAAATTTGTTTCTTACCCATTGTAGTTATATATACTAATTTGAGCAATAAATTGAGAAATTTACTTTCTGTATGTGGAAAATGCATTTAATCAACGGATTCCATTACAGAGAGAACCACTCAGTTGTTATATAAACACATAATACCTTGATCAAAACCAACTGCCTCAATGTATGAATCTTCAGTTTAATCATTCATAGCTTAGTGACAAAAATAATAAATCTTAGTAATTAAATCAAAAAGCAATTTGTAAGCAGATTCTTACTACTTGTATTTAATGATTTATTGCAGATACCCATTGGAAATGCATGTGGTACACCTGAAGAAAAAATGTGCTAACCTAAGAGATGCACTTGAGATCCAGGATGGCATTGTAGTTATGGTCCATCTTTTTGGGGTAGGTAGATGACTATAATATCTATTATCTAGTCACTTCAACTAGTGACTAGATTGCAGAACTAGACAGTAGTGCAGAAGCATCTATTTCTCCCTACAGCAGACCATTGTTTGATTCATCTATAGAGGCTATTGAGCATCACATTCTGGATAACTATGTACAGAGTTTGGAACATTGCCAAATTTGTATTGTTCAATCCCATATAGTGTACATTCAGCATATTCAGTATTTATGTATATTTAAACACAGTATATTTTTAACAATAATTGCAATTGATGTTTATTGGAAGGAAAGCATTTATTTGGTAATTTAAACTTTACAATATCAACTAACTTCCAATTAATATATCTTAAATCAATTTAGTCTGCTTCTCCCTGTTATTTTTATTACAGTTTTTAATAACACAACATCAATATATCTGGTGAAAAATAATGGAATAATAAAGAACATTTGATTTAAGTCGTCAAACAAAATAAAAACAATACAACTGATTAGGTAAAAATCACAAGATAGGGTGAAAACCACTTCAACTTTCTACACCACCATTGTTTTTAACAAAATCAAGCCTCTAGCTGTTTGATCAAATCAAGCCATTGTTTGATTCATCTATAGAGGTTATTGAGCATCACATTCTGGATAACTACTTACAGAGTTTGGAACATTGCCAAATTTTTATTGTTCAATCCCATACAGTGAAACACAAAAAGTATATTCAGTATATATATTTAAACACAGTATATTTTTAAAATTAATATAATGTTATTCATAACACCACTAAGTGAGATAGAGTAGGGTGCAGAGTGTAGATCCCTCTCACAATGTCCTCATCGTGCACTCTGGGCAACGGGGCCCTCACAATCCAGTGGCGTCATAGTGGCACATTGCTATAACCCAGCTACTTGTGGACAATGTGTTGTGGAGATAGTAGGCAATAGGTTCTATGCTCAGTCACCGTAATACCAACATTGTGAACATTACTAGAGAAGTCTGGGATATCAGAGTAGGTCACTCTGTTAACCTAGGCTATTAATGGCTCTTTCTAAGGAACAGACAATATTAGTTAGTAACAGTGACTACATTTGTTCATTTATATTCATCACACGAATTCGCCCCTCACATTCACCCATATCCAATAATTTTTTTTATTCCATTAATCTAGGTAATTTAGTAATTTTTTGTTATTAAACTTTTAGATTGTCAGTTTGAGATTCCTATTTTGTATTGTTTAGTGTTAAGTATGAATTGATAAAGTTTATTGCTATTGTTACATGTTTACGTGTTTAAGTGGAAGAGAGTACTGCATAGTCCTAACTTCGCAACTAAAATAAAGACTTTATTTATTCATTCATTAGTATCTCTACAATGGGTGTCTAAAATGAATAATGAATTCGGGTTAAATCCACTTGTGTCCATAATTCAAATGTTTATTATCTGTATAATTGTATTAGTTTTGGTTCTTCTTACTCACTGGTTATTTTTTGTTTTGTTTTTACACAAAGTTATGTTCTTTTAGCCACCATTTCAGGCGCCATCCTGATCGGGCAGAGGGTACAGTTTAAAGCTAGGGTTTTTGCACTTACTTAGGGCGTTGGATAGTACAGGGGCCTGGGCCAGCTCAACCAGCAATGATTATACACTAGCTGCCTTATCAGCCAGTGTATAATCTCTGTGCCCCTAGTAGTATAGTAGTTGGGCGACTGGAAAGGCCCATGCTGCGGTCTTGGGGGGCTCTGCCGAGGTGACCATTTGGGGGGATGGTGTTTGTTCTGGTAGATGGAGGACACAAATGACATCTGTATTGGTGAGGGACAGAGTGAACTTCACGTGAGGTCTGTATTGGGGGATATTAATTTACAAAATACAATGTAAAATACAGATAACCCCAATAGCTGAAGAGCACCTTTACCTTTCCCCTCTCCAGAAGAGCAACTTGGCGCGGAGGTCTCCACCTCAGAATGCTCATAAGGAAACTCAGGATAAAGTGAAGACTCCAAAAGCATCATCTATGGAAGTGTTAGAAGAGTTTCCCTAAGAAAAAAATTGCAGTGGTCTCATTAGGAAACTGTCAATACGGAGTTGACTAGGATGAGGGAGCCTCATCGAGATGCACACAGTTAGTATGGAATAGAGAAATACAGTATTTCATTCAGCATTGAGAATGGTTTGGTATCACTGCCATGAGGAGGTACCCAGGCTCCCTCACCATCTATAGCTGCTTCAGCTGTGGTCGTAGAATCTCCATAAATGTCGATCTATCAGTTCACCAACTGAGACCAGGAAAGAGAAGAGAGCAGATAAACGATCTTCAGCTACTCGTTGTGACGATCAGGAGTTTATAACAGTAAAGTCTAAGGCCCAGAAAAATCTGAGGAAAGCTAAGGACCCGAAAAGACCAATAGTTGTTGGAAGGTCCTACTCTGAAATCCTTGGAGCTATGGCAAATGACGTAGTTTCGGAGGAATTTAGTACTGAGATCCACAAGATCTAATAGATGGCCAAAAAAAGAGGTGCTTCTGGAGCTCACTAACTGTAGAGACAGAATAAAACCCCAGGAGGCAATCACAAAAGTGGTAGGAGACAAAGATGAGATTTACACCACTGTCCCCTAGTTGAGGTTTGAGGTCTTAGATCTTGGTGGTCTAAGCACTGAGGGGGAGGTCGCAGAGACAATAAGAAGATACTACTCCGACCTGATTGGCGAGCTTAAAGTCACTTTGTTCGCTCCCAACAAGCGTGAACAGAGGTAAACCGTCGTTCAGATGGACAAAAAATAAGCCCTTCCTATACTGCAAAAAGGCAGAATAAAGATTAGTTGGGTTAATTTCAGCGTCCATCAGTGTGTAGAGGTAGAGCAATGTTACCACTGTCAGTGCTACGGCCATATGCAGCGTAATTGCTATGGTCCACACAGCAGCAGAAATTGTTGGAAGTGTGGTAGTGGGATTCATCAGGCTGTGACCTGCACAGGCACACCAACCTGTGTCCTGATCGCCGATGTTGTTGGAGGACCAACGGATCATATTCCAGTTTCTGGTACATGCAGGACCTTTAGAAAGGCCCAGAATGTGAAGGAAGCTCAATAAGTAAATGATTCAGTTTCTCCAGGGAAACTTGCAAAGCTTCTGACGCTGTTCTTTGTTTGTAAAATGATGCAGAGCAGCTTGTTTGTAAAATGAGAGCCTAGATAGTGATTGTCAGTGAGCCTTACCAGATCAGAATGGTTCTTTGACAACCTTGGCACTACAGCTCTTTGGATTTCTGATAGTTGTGGGATCCAGATCTCACTTAGTCTGAGTTAAGCTGCAATTTACAATGGTCTACAGTGTGTAAATGCCCCCTAACTATTATGCTCAGGAATACAGGGAAAGATTGGAGGGACTAGAAGACAATCTTCGGAGTATCATAGTGTCCCCACGCGTGTCATAGTGATGGGTTACTTCAATGCAAGGGATGTTGAATGGGGGCCGTCACTATTTCCAGGGGAAAAATTGTCCTGAAGATAGCCTTGAAGCTCGTCCTGGAAGTTGCAAATAAGTGTTCAAAGCCGACTTATCAAAGACCTGGTTGTGGTGAGTCCATACCAGACATTTTGCTGGTATCAGGCAAGTTAGCCCCTTTGCTGAAGCGATGGATGTGTAGTCTGCTAGTAAACATGAGTTCATCTCCTTCCGACTTAACAAAAGAGTGCATGCTCGACGGACAAGGACCCGAAACCAAATTGACTACAATGTAGCCAAGCTGTACAAGGGAAAGTTCAACCATAAGCTGAATTGATGCCTTGAGGTAAGTGTAACACCGCACCTGAAGTCCATGGACAAGGTGGAGGTAGAATCTACCGTGGAGCTGAAATGGAGGCTCATGTGACCACTATGTATACTGCTGGATGGACGAGATTACACAACTCAGGCGGACTGCTCTGATACACAGAAAGAGAGCTCAGCATGCTTGAAACCGACCGGAAGCTGCAGCAAGGTTGGCAGAGCACAAAGCTGCAAAGAAAGCGCTCAGTGTCCCCATGAGCAAGGAGCGTTGCTGGAAAACCTTTGTCAGACTATGACCCAAGGAGTAAAGGGTACCATTGGTAATTAGAAAGTGGGGGAGGGGGGGAGAGCAAAAGTAAGATTTTGGCGGCTGGAATAATAAAAGCCATTGTTGACGTTCTCATTCCAACTCATCAGTTGAGGAGGGAAGAAGCGATAGAAAGGCCAGTTCTAGAAGTTCCGTATTTCCAGAACAGGAGCTTGTGATTGCAGTATCTACCATGGAGAACATCAAAGCTTCAAGGCCTGAGGGCATCCCTGCTTAGATACTGAAGGTCATTGTGTATAGTCACCTGCAACTGCTGCTATGTATGCTGAATGCATGCTTGGTAGCAGGGATGTTTTCATCTATCTGGAGAATTTCATGGTGTCCGACTATCTCCAGGTCATTGTGCAAGATGATCTGAAGGACCATCAACTGACGTATAAGACTGAAGATGGCAGGAGAATGAAGGAGATCACTACCGGTTTCGGTATCTGGAATGTCTCGTACGATGGCTTGCATCATCTTGAGATGCCACTTGATGTATTCCTGATAGTATTTGCAGATGATGTAGTCATTTCCATGAAGGTAAAGCAACTGCATGTGCTATCAGTCCAACACAGAGCAGCACTCAGGGTCGACTGTGCTTACTGCACAGTTTGGCAGTTATGGTTGTGGTGTTGAATGGCAAACTTTGCTCCCGAGCATAGAAGAAAACAAGCATAGGCAGAATAGAACAGGGCATAGGAGGACGTGAGAGCAGAAATCCTGAAAGCTTGGAACGGAGATGGGACGGGGACACAGCCAGTTATTTGACTTTTTGTTTCATACCTAACCTACGCATCTGGATATATCATTGTCATGGAGCATGAACCCCATGATCTGTGTCAGTTCTTTAAGAGGCATGGCTACTTTAGAAAGTATCTCTACAGGAAGGGAAAGTCAGGTCTCCTCAGTGTGCTTAACTAGAGATTGATAATGATGTTTATCACTTGTTCTTTGGGTATGTGCGTTTCACCTAGGAAAGAAATCGACTTGCCTCTATTATTTTTACTGTTTCATGAGATATCATTGTTAAGACAATGTATTATTTAAATCAATTCTGTTCTTTGCTGGCTAACAAGGAAAGCCATACTATAAACATATTTGGACTATCCTGATGAATTAATATTATTTTTTAAGGCAAATGTGTCTGGTATAATTTTTTTTTTTTCTTTTTATACAGGCGTATTTTACACACACAGATTATAGCTAGAGATGGGCATATACCAAAGTCAATTTGCGAACTTGTTGAATTGAAATTACGACATCCTTAGTTGATAATTTGCTTTAGATCAGTACATTAATAGTCTAAAAAATAAATGTAAATCTCCAAACAATTATTATTGGAATATGTTTCATTAGTGTAGATATAGAAGTCACTTTTACCTTCTCATAATTTAGAGGCTTAAAAATTAGTGTGGATTCATTATTTTTATTAGTTTGGAACGTTGTGCTGTGCTTTTTCTTTTACTTTTTTTGTAGCTGAGAGAAGACCGTAACACCCAACTAGATCAACTCACAGCTGTACTACAGTTCATTCAGAAAAACAAGAGCTGTGCAAGACTATACCCCACTGCACTCTCAGAGCTTGTTTATCCTTTTACCAATAACTACTTTCTTTATCGGGGAGCCATTGGTTCTCCCAAAGGACTTTATCAAGTGTTGTGGCTTGTCAGCCGCACTCTCCTGCCTGTATCTTCACAACAGGTACGCTGAAAAAACATAACCATAGTTTGGCAGCTATACATAAGGCTCTTTCAGTGTCGAGATATTACATAATATTAGTCTGGTCATTAGGAGAAATAGGACATCAGCAAACTTACCTTAGAAGACAAGTCCACTAACGCCACAGTAGTAGTAAACAAATACAAAAGAAACGCATCTGCAGAAATTTTCTGTGTCACTGGCACTTTCTTCAGGTAAGTAGAGAGATAGACTCAACTATCCTGGAATAATTCCACCCTGGGATGCCTGACTGATCCTGAACTATTTATAGTTATAGTCTATTATAAGTATTATAGTTGGAACTAGTGGCACAGTGTTGTGACCCAGCTACTTGTGGACAAAGTGTTGTGGAGATTGTAGACGAGAGCTTCTATGCTCAGTCCTCTTAATACCAACACGGCGACCGCTCTATCATTGCCATCAACATGAACACTACTACAGAAGTCTGGGGGGTCCATGTTGGATGTTAGTCAGGGTTCAGATGTTGTGCAATGAAGAGAACTGAGTGACAAGCCTGTCAGTTAACTGAAAATCAGACCAATACTATGTGGTTCAGATTCTACTTAAAACTATAGGTCCCTTAGTTTCCCTGGCTATTGGGCTATTAACTCTTTACACTCCAGAAAAAATTTTTTGGTCTGTATCAAAACTCCAGTCCATGTTAGAAAAGTAGGAGCAAAAACCTCCAAGCCTATTTGGCCAATTTTTTTAAGGGTTTCATAAAAAAAAACATGATTTAGTTATTTTATAACTTGAAACTATGATTTATGTTTTGTTTTATTTGTTATAACATTCTACATGTAAATAAAAATAAAAAGTAAAAAATTATGTATATACTTTTTTCACTTTATTAAAATTTATATCTAAAAATGTTTATAAAAGTTAACTTTCAGCCCTAACGTAACTTAATTTAATAACTAAAAAATTGCATTACCTATCATAAACCATTGTATTATTGTTCTATATATAATCACAAACTTGTAGGCAAAATGTGCACTTACCTTCATGAATAAATCCATGGTAAACAATTGTTGAAATCTTGACAAATTAGAAATTTAATATATATATATATATATATATATATATATATATACAGTACATTATGTACTGTGATCAACTTTGTTTTTGAAGCACCAGTCACATTTATTTCACTTCTCGAAATGACGAATAAAAACATGTGTCATATGATTGTTTTTTTCTGAAATATGAAGAAGGCTTTAGATGGACTGTGTGGGTAAATGATTCTTAGAGATCTCCAGAAGAGATTACAATGACTGATTTGTATCATGACCTGACAGGTTACTTCAATAGCACAGGTTGAGCTTAGTATTCTTGAAAAACTAATATTTTACTAGAAAATCTATAAAAAATAAATTATTAATAAATGTGAAAGCATCGGCCGAGACAAAAATTATTCCTTATGTGCTGTTGTTATTCCTGTAACATTTAAGCTTTTAATCAGTATCACCTGAATGTAATAATATGTAATGTGCTGCAGATATACTCTATATGAGAATGCATGACTATTTGTTCTGCTGCCATGTTTTACTCTTAATAAAATTGAAATATTACTGAATTACTTGTTCAAACGGTTGTTTAGTTAAGATTGGTAAACTGAGATCTTTAAGCACCACAGCTGCTGAAACTCTTTGCCTCTTCAGTTTGGTAAACATATTGATGAGAACTTCTAACATGTACAATTATGTTTGACTCTTACATTTGAAAGGCCAACTCAGTAGTTAGGTAAACTAAGATTGGTAAACTGAGATCTTTAAGCACCACAGCTGCTGAAACTCTTTGCCTCTTCAGTTTGGTAAACATATTGATGAGAACTTCTAACATGTACAATTATGTTTGACTCTTACATTTGAAAGGCTAACTCAGTAGTTAGGTAAACTAAGATTGGTAAACTGAGATCTTTAAGCATCACAGCTGCTGAAACTTTTTGCCTCTTCAGTTTGGTAAACATATTGATGAGAACTTCTAACATGTACAATTATGTTTGACTCTTACATTTGAAAGGCCAACTCAGTAGTTAGGTAAACTAAGATTGGTAAACTGAGATCTTTAAGCACCACAGCTGCTGAAACTCTTTGCCTCTTCAGTTTGGTAAACATATTAATGAGAATTTCTAACATGTACAATTATGTTTGACTCTTAAATTTGAAAGGCCAACTCAGTAGTTAGGTAAATTGACTCTTATATTTGAAAGGCCAACTCAGTAATTAGGTAAACTAAGATTGGTAAACTGAGATCTTTAAGCACCACATCTGCTGAAACTCTTTGCCTCTTCAGTTTGGTAAACATATTGATGAGAATTTCTAACATGTACAATTATGTTTGACTCTTACATTTGAAAGGCCAACTCAGTAGTTAGGTAAATTAAGATTGGTAAACTGAGATCTTTAAGCACCACAGCTGCTGAAACTCTTTGCCTCTTCAGTTTGGTAAACATATTGATGAGAATTTCTAACATGTACAATTATGTTTGACTCTTACATTTGAAAGACCAACTCAGTAATTAGGTAAACTAAGATTGGTAAACTGAGATCTGTAAGCACCACAGCTGCTGAAACTCTTTGCCTCTTCAGTTTGGTAAACATATTGATGAGAATTTCTAACATGTACAATTATGTTTGACTCTTACATTTGAAAGGCCAACTCAGTAATTAGGTAAACTAAGATTGGTAAACTGAGATCTTTAAGCACCACAGCTGCTGAAACTCTTTGCCTCTTCAGTTTGGTAAACATATTGATGAGAACTTCTAACATGTACAATTATGTTTGACTCTTACATTTGAAAGGCCAATCAGTAGTCAGGTAAACTAAGATTGGTAAACTGAGATCTTTAAGCACCACAGCTGCTGAAACTCTTTGCCTCTTCAGTTTGGTAAACATATTGATGAGAACTTCTAACACGTACAATTATGTTTGACTCTTACATTTGAAAGGCCAACTCAGTAGTTAGGTAAACTAAGATTGGTAAACTGAGATCTTTAAGCACCACAGCTGCTGAAACTCTTTGCCTCTTCAGTTTGGTAAACATATTGATGAGAACTTCTAACATGTACAATTATGTTTGACTCTTACATTTGAAAGGCCAACTCAGTAGTTAGGTAAATTTGCCAAAGTTTTTACTCCAAAATTATTCTCATTTATACTAAAAATAATTTATCTCTAACAACTTGATATTAAGTTAACTACATGATAATTATTTTAACTGCCATTAACTACAATTAATTATTGATAATTGTAGGCTTTTATGCTCAAATTTTGTTAGAAACTTCAAACAGTTCTTTTAGGTTTTTCTGGAGGTCACCTTATAAAGAAGCCATACAGCATTGAAAAGTTAATATCAGTGGTACTTTGAGGATTTCTAATAATGGAGGAAGTTCCGGAGGGTGTGGGAAGCATGGGATACCCCTTATGAGACGGAAGGTCCAAGAACACTCCTAGAAAATGCTTGAAAATTTAATCCAAAATAAGCTTATTTAATTATTTCTAAATGCTATTTTTACTAAGTAGATTCTATTTATATTTAGTCTTAAATCAGTATGAATTATTTATTTATATAAAAAATGCACCATAAGTTAGCGTTTAGCATGGTTAAGTTATTGGCAACACCTTTAACTCAGTTGCGAATATCTGTATGTCTTATCACAGACTGTCATGTGGACTTCCTTTATAGACCCTATTTCAAAATTACAAATCAAACATTTTTTCTTTTTCTTAATTTTAGGGTGATTGATCTTATTTTGCTGATAATAAACATGACAAAATTGTGCAAATGCTAATTGTAGTTTCATCCAACTATTGCTAAGAGACTAAGGCATTGACTTTTGGTTTGTAATTGATATTTCTTCTCACTAAAATATGTCATCCAGAACGGCTTATTTCTGACAGTTATTGAGAGCAATAAAAATTATGTTGCTATAATACTCTTACATTGTACACAAAATTAATTGGTTGACATTTTACTAATGATAATCAAGAACATCCATTTAACATTTTCAGGTAAATATTTACAGATATGTCAATATTTTACAGCTGGAAGAATTTAGAAAACTTTATGATCCACATGGAACATTACTTTTGTCAAATGCAAGTAAACCTTACCCATTAGACGGGCGCTCTCTATTCCTAGTATCTCCTTCAAAGAGGACAATGGATGGAATGTATAGCATCTCACATCAGCCTGCACAGAGCAATGACTATGACAAATCCTTTGAAATTAGGAATGCTGAATACAAGTCACTTACAGACTTGGAAGAAGGTTGTTGCCAAGACAATTGCCCAGCTTGTGTACAACCACAGATGAACAACACTGCAAATATAGAGGAAGGATGTTTCTCAAAAGTTAGTGAAGGTCACACACTTACAGGCAGATCTTACATCATAGACTCAGATGATGAAGCAACCGTGGACACCAAACTGAAATATAGAGGTAATAAGAAATGTCCAAATGTGGTAACCAATGTAAATGTTACAACCTGTAGGCAGAAATCTAAACCTAGGTATGATCCATCAGAAGTAGTATACTCAGTTGTATCTGTGAGAGGATCAGAGTTGCACCTGAGGCGTAAGCAGCCTTTTATAGGTCAAAATGAACCTTTCACTGATGAAGATTGTGTGCTTTTGAACAAGTCAAGAGCTCATAGTTCTTCCAGTGCTCCCTCTTTGATTGATACAGGAAGATATATTATGATCAAAGCAAACCATATCAATGTAAATGATGTTCCAGCGATAAATTTTAGACCTAAATTACAGCCAAACAACCACACTGTAACTCATATATCTTCAAGTGCACCATCATTGACTGATATAAGAGGATGTCTCACGACCAAGACAAACAATACCAACTTTAAAAAAGTGATTCTTGGTAATGATTTTGAAAATAAATCGTATATAAAAAGATGCAACCGAACAAAAGATGACAGAGCTAATTCTCCCAATCAACTTCAATTGAAATATATTGATACTGATCAAAAGACCAAGTTGAATGAAAACAAGTTAAAATGCTACAAAAAAGCGGCAATCCAAGATTTTGAGATAATAAATAAAAATCAAAACATAACCAATGATATTAATTCTAATATGTCACTAAGATTGCCTCAGAGAAGAAATTTAGGAGATTCTGAGAGTTTAAAAAAGCGCTTTCCCTGGTACTTTAATCAAGATTCAGCTGGGCATTGCTGTAATTGCTTTGCAGAGGACCAATGTGATATATGTGTTAAATCACAGCATGCAAATGTTATTTTTCAGAAAGACAAAACTAATAAACTTGTTGGCTGGAAAGAAAAGAGTCAGGAAATAATAGAGAATGGTTTACATATACCTGGTTTGGAAAATAATATTCCGGAAGAAAATATATATAATCATCCAACTGAACATAAGGTCCATGATCAGAATAAAGAGGATAACTATGATTCTAGCAAATATTACTTCTGGCATCAAAATGAGAATGAAATGTGTTTGCCTAAAACCAGTTCTAGGTGTATTAAAAATAAAAAAGGAAAACCTAACATATACAATGTAATTAATGATAAGAAATTTCTTCAAAAAGTAGGAGAAAACAGTGAAATTTCTGAAGGAGATTTGCTATTTATTCATAATTTTGAAAAAGTAGAAAATAACAATACAAATGAAGATATTAACAGAGAACAAGAAAATGGAATGTCTATTAAAAAATATTATATGAATAAAATATCACCCGTAAAATCAACATATGACAATCCAATATACGCAATAATAAATGTAGATCAGTTACATAACCTCAATCATTTACCAAAAGAAAACAACTGGAATCATATCAACAGTAATATTCAGAGAAAAGCAAATCCTAAAAATAATAACCTATTGCGAGCAAAACTAATTAGTGGGCTGAATGGTACAATTGATCATACTCTTGTAAATTATGAAAATTCAGTGACAATATTAGCACCTGGAAATCTAAAAACAATAGTGACAATCAATAATCCAGTACAGGCAAATGAGTATAAGAAAATTAACTTACAAACAAATGGACAGAATCCAGACATAGATCAACATAACAGCAAAACTAAACAATTGTCAAACAGGACTAAAGAAATTTGCTCTGGCAATCACTTAAACGATGGTACCTCCTCAGTTGACAAAATAATCATCGGTAAGTTTGGAAAAAGGGGATCAGTTGAAGTTTTTGTCACAAAAAATGATTTTGAATCAATTGATCATCCAATGGATGATATTGCAAATCAAGTACCTTTTAAATTAGTAAAAAGTAAACATCCGAAGCTAAGCTATCATATTGAAGAACCTCTCAAAAAGTCTCAGGCTTTAATGATTGTAAAACAAATGGATACAAAAATTACAGCCCAGTCTGAAAATAATCAAACAGAAACAAACTTTGATAGCAAAAAGATTGACATTCCTGAATTCAACTTTGATACAAAGACTAATATAAAAAAACACATCAATTACTCTATTTTAAAGAAGAATAAGTTAAATAATTATTGTTCTTTTCCTTACAGACCATCACTTGAACAACGGTTTCAGATGGAAGTAAATACAACATTTTCGTCAACAAAAAAAACCTTACCTCTAAATATTGTAGTTGACAGTGAGAATCCACTCTTAGAAACAAATATAGCAGATCCAGGATCTACTGCAATTGATCAAAAAATATTAGATACAAATTTGACTGGAACCTCCAATAAAGCAGTCCAGACAATAAACAAAATGCCATTTGATCAAGTACGTGAGATTAATATTAAGCAGATTTTTGAGAAAAACACGGTTCATACACCTAAAAAGGTTGAAGAAAGAAAAATAATACAAACAACAAAGGATGATATAACTTCTAAATTCTCGGAACAAAAACTAGTGGCACATCAAAATTCTAAATCACAACATGCTGTAATAATTAACAAGGTTGAAATACCTGAACCTTATAACATAATTAGAACTGCTAAACAGCCTCTCGTTGAATATAATGCTTACAATGTATATCCTCACTATCCTAATGAAATAATATCAGAGCCTACAGAAACAACAAATGAAATTGCTATAGCAAGAAAAAAAACATATATGACATTTAAAGAACTTGATGAAGCACCACATATAAGTATGTGCTCAAGAATAACTAATATGTCAAATGAAGTTATCGAGAGTAACAAAGACATTGATCAAACACAATTATATATAAAAGAAACAAACTTTAAGACTACAGCAAAAAAGGATGAAAATAATCAAGACTTTGAACAACAAAATGATAATGAAAATATATCCAAGCAAAGCCTAATAGATGAGAATAATGTGGGAGAACCTGAACATTTTGATAAAGAGACAACAAATAAAATAAACCTCCAAAATCGATTAAATGTACCCAAACCTGAAATATCTGATAGACAGAATAATTCTTCCAAAAACCTTGAGGTAACTTCAAAAGAGATCAAGTATAAAGTAAGCTGCAATACTAGTACCAGTGAAAGACTTACAGGCAGGCTATTAGACAAAAACACATCTACAACTGAAAGTGAAAGACTTACAGGCAGGCTATCAGACAAAAACACATCTACAACTGAAAGTGAAAAACCTATAGAAACAAGAGAAACTGCTGAAAAACTATCAGTGTTGTCTCCAGTTGTACAGAAGGATAGTACAGAATATGAAACTAATGAGGACCTTAAGATTAATCCACCTTTAAGTCAAGAGAACAATAATGTATCAGAGACCAATCAAAGCCTAATAAATGAGAAAAATGTGGGGGAATCGGAACATTTTGTTAAAGAGACAACAAATAAAATAAACATGGCAAGCTGCAGTACTAGTACTAGTGAAAGACTTACAGGCAGGCTATCAGACAAATATACATCTACAACTGAAAATGAAAAACCTTTAGATACAAGAGAAACTGCTGAAGAACTATCAGTGTTGTCTCCAGTTGTACAGAAAGATGATACAGAATATGAAACTAATGAGGATCTTAAGATTAATTCACCTTTAAGTCAAGAGAACAATAATGTATTAGAGACCAATCAAAACCTAATAAATAAGAAAAATGTGGGGAAATCCGAACATTTTGTTAAAGAGACAACAAGTGTAATAAACAAGAAAAGCTGCAGTGCCAGTACTAGTGAAACGCTTAAAGGCAGGCCATCAGACAAATGTACATCTACAACTGAAGGTGAAAACCCTTTAGAAACGAGAGAGACTGCCAAAAAACTAGTATTGTCTTCAGTTACACATTCTGTTAAAGCAATAACAGGTAAAATTAACGTACAAAATCAATTAAATGTACCCAAATCTGAAATATCTGGTAAACACAATTATTCTTCCAACAATGTTAAGGTAACTTCAAAAGAAATCAAGGATAAAGTAAGCTGTAGTACTAGTATCAGTGAAAGACTTACAGGCAGACTATCAGACAAAAACACATCTACAACTGAAAGTGAAAGACTGAAATCAGTAGGCAGGCTATCAGATAAAAACACATCTACAACTGAAAGTGAAAGACTTACAGGCAGGCTATCAGACAAAAACACATCTACAACTGAAAGTGAAAAACCTTTAGAAACAAGAGAAACTGCTGAAAAACTATTGGTATTGTCATCAGTTACTCAGAAAGATGGTTCAGAAGATGAACCAAATGAGGACCTTACGATTAATTCATCTTTAAATCAAGAGAACAACAATGTATCAAAGACCATACAACTGGATAACAGTTTAGATATTATCAATGAAACTATATCTCGAGATTTGCTACCTATACACAAAGCTGACGGAGGCATTACAATACATATTCACCAAGATAAAGCTAAACCAACTGTTACGGTTGAAATAAACAAATCACATAATTTGAAAGTACCAAAACTGAATACCGGTACTCAGAAATTACAAGATCATGAAATCAAGTCTAGCTCAAAGCCAAAGGTAAAATTGAACAAAACCCAAAGTACAGAGCCTTGCTATGAGAAGAGTTCTGGTAAGTTTAAATTTCCATTTACATAGCAAATAAATATCAACTATCTTTAAATAATTTGAATGTAAATATATGCTGAATATTGAATACTTTACTACTGTAAATGTATGTAAAAGTAACACAAAAGAAAAAGTTTCAAAGAATAAACCTGGCAAGAGTTATTAATATTAAGAATTTTTACTTTCTCCACAGTCACTCCATACTTTTTCCATAAATTTATTTATAATAGCTCACTGGACTTGTGTGGCTACTGTACCTACAGAGCTATGTTTTATTTTTTAACTTATCAGCTGTTAAATTAAATCTTCGCATACAAACAATCTTATTTCCATATGAATAACAGGAGAACTAACTTTGAAACCTGGTGAGGTGAAGCCGTAAGGTCCACAGGCGTACAGAAACCTGGTCGCTTGAGGAGCCGTAAGGTCCACAAGCGTACAGAAAACTGGTGGGATGGAGCCGTAAGGTCCACAGGCGTACAGAAACCTGATGGGGTGGAGCCGTAAGGTCCACAAGCGTACAGAAAACTGGTGGGATGGAGCCGTAAGGTCCACAAGCGTACAGAAACCTGGTGGGGTGGAGCCGTAAGGTTCACAAGAGTACAGAAAACTGGTGGGATGAAGCTCTAAGGTCCACAGGCATACAGAACTCATGTTTTAGCACACATTTTCCAGGCATATTCATGGAACTCCTTCACTGTGACTTCCATGCCTTTTAACACTGAGAGCTCAAAAGGACCAACTTGTGGCCTTTGGCCATTTTTTCCCAAATATGTTGTGATATTTTGTATACGATACGTGTGATATCTACAGTAATAGTAGACCATATTTGTCCCACAGTCTACTAAGCTCAAAAGCCATTGAATTTGATTACTCTCCTAGATGATTTTAGATGTTTCTGTTTTTTTTTTTTGTTTTTTTTTTTTTTTTTTTTTTTTATTGGTTTTCAACTTCTAAAACCTGGTGTTGTAAGTACACTTTTAACAGATAAACAATGATTTTTTACATTTTTTTAATTTGGCAATTGAAACTTGTATTAAAAAGGCTTAGTTTTTATTGTAATATTTGTAGCTTAAAAGGAAAAAGAATAAGTGGGTAAAAAATAAAAGATAACCTTTTAAAACACTATAGTTGCACATTAAAATTCTAGTATTAATAGAAAACCTCTTAAATAATGACTTGTAGTGTAGCAAATAAGAATTAAATAATATAAATAACTAGATAAAAACTGGTAGGATACAATTAATTATAAATAACAAAAACAAATACAGAGTATTCAACATTAATAATTATAACTATTTTATTGAAATCACTTGTCCTAACATTAATGAACTAATCAGTTAATGGATTTTTTAAATATATCAGTAGAAAATGAAGAGATATCTATGTCAGGAGACAATGAATTATAAAGTGCTAAATCATGGTACCGTATTTAGCAGAGAGTGAGCACCAAATCAGTATGAGAAAACCCTAAGTTGTATGGAAAAGCACTTACTCGACTTGTTCATTCTCAAATAGAAAAGACTCAGACATGATCATTCAACTTATTAGACATACACAAAGTGTTAGACGTGCTACCTCTCATTGTTCCTGTGTTGTAGTTTCCACTGAACAATTTATTTACATTTTAATAGTTTTTCTCCCTCAATACATAATTTATTTAGGTATATAAAGAGCACAAACCATCTCTCTCTTTTCTTACTCACTATTCCTACTGTCTCATTGTAACGTTATTACTTAAAAGAAAACGTAAATTAGTTTGAGAATACACTTTAATAAATAGTCTCACTATAACTAACTAAAATGTCAGTCAACAAACACAAAAAAACCTTTACACCATATGATTCAATTGTCCATGTAAATAAACACATGATTTAAACTGAACATGTAAATAAACTTAAATATATTACACTCACTCTCACTTTCCTCTTTCTCTTTTACTTTAACTCTTATGCACAATCACTCTCTATAGGTGCACTCTATATGCACTTTCTCAATCCTTTCTATGCCTCAGCTATCTTCACTTCTCTCACCTCTGTGTTCATGCACACTCACTGTCTATAGGTGATAATGCGCTTTCTCAATTCTTTCTATGCCTCAGCTATCCTCACTTCTCTCACCTCTGTGTTTATGCACAATCCCTCTCTATAGGTGATAATGCACTTTCTTAATCCTTTCTTTGCCTCAGCTATCCTCACTTATCTCACCTCTGTGTTCATGCATACTAAAATACAGTCAACCTCTTACCTATTAATATAAAAATATGTTATAATCTATTTAATCCTAAAAAAATTACATATTCATCTGAAAAAGATAACATTTCAGTTTTGACATTCTTTTTATATCTGTTGACATTGTTCAATATGCAATCAAAATCTTAAAAACTCACTCAGCGTTTGGTATTAATAATATTCCATTGTTTGTTATCAAAGGAGTGTCTGACATAATTGCTCCTGTGTTTGTCTCGTTGCGCAACTGGAATTTAATAACAGGAGAGTTTCCTTTAGTCCAGAAGACAGCATTAGCAACACTGATTTTTAACCCTTAAGTGGGCGCGTGGTGTCAAAATGACCGCAGAACCTAAACTATGTGTTGTAGTTTTGGTAGCACTGCTTCCTTGTCGCTCCGCGTCTAGGACATCTATCCCCAATCCCTCCCCCGCCTGTGCACCGGAAAACACTCAGTTCGGCTCAAGCATTGCCCCGGTATTGACGTCTGTTTACGGCCTGCGGTCATTTAGACGCCACGCGCCCACTTGTGTTATTTTGTTTGCGGTCATTTGAACACCACACGCCCACTTGTGTATGAATATTTTGTAATTCTTATTGCAAGTTTAATTTATAAACTTTTGTACATATTTGTAAATACATTAATTACAGTCAATTCTAGTGTTTTTTTTACTTTCTATTGTGTTTTATTGTAAATTTTGTACTAAATGTAGATAACTGACGACTAATATTGTGCCATTTATATTACTTTATAATGGATGAAAGGGAGCAAATGAGACTTTTAAAACTATTGGATAGTGTAGAAAAAGAGGATCGTGAAGAAGAGAATCGAGCTTTAGCAGACAGGGATTGTTTACGGAGACAACTCTTTATTGGAGGCGAAGAGGAAGATAATCAAGACAACGAACCAACCGTTGAAAGAGAAGGATCAGAAGACTCTGATGATAACTTAGAAGAAGATGTCACTGACCGTGCTTCTGTAGTTTCTTTGGAAGATATTGAAGATGGAAGATTAGAAAATGATGGTGTGGGTACAGAAAACAATGATGACGGTAATCAGCCAAATATTGAAACCGTGAGGGAAAATGTATATACAAACTTTGTTGTTTCAAGGGATGGTAATACAAAGTGGAATACACATATATGGACATTTCCAACTTACGTTGTCGAGTACGTCATCAAAACATAATTCGTGGGGAGAGAGAGATCCGGTGTCCGTTTGCCTTGTCCTAGAGGTGAAGCTTCTGTTGTACGCACCCCAATTGAATCATTCAAACTATTCTTTCCTGATGAAATGGTGGACCATATTGTAGATTGTACAAATATCTGGATAGATAAAAATCTAACTGCATATGTCAGAGAAAGGACGGGCAGTTAATAAAATAACTTATACTTTATAGTTTTTAGATAATATACAGAACAATAAAGGCGCGGTCAAAAAGACGCCACGCGCCCACATGTGTTACAAACAACTACGCGCCTACTTAAGGGTAAAAAAAGGACTATGAAATTTTAGACCAATGTATGTTCAGTCTGTAGTGCCTAAGATATTTGAAAAGGTTGACAAGTTTTTTTTGAATAAGAGAGTGTACTATCCTATCTTTTCTCATCACCATGGTTTCATGAAAGATTGTTCAACTGTTACAAATTTGTCCTCATTTCTGAGTGTCAAGCACAGGTTGATACTGTTTATCTGGCAGGCGTTCGACAAGCCTTCTCACCATGTATTTTTAAAGAATCTCCCTTTCTTTGGATTCTACTTGAACCTTATTCAGTGGATAACATCTTACCTTTTAAAAAAGGCTTTTAAAGTGCAATTTGGTGGTGTTTATAGAGATAACTTTATTGCCAGTCCAGGAGTACCACAAGGCTCTAATTTGTGACTTTTATTTTTCTTGATTTTTACATATTTTGTTTTAACAATTGATGGTTAACTTTACCTCTTTTGATCCGCCACCAATCTTCAGTTTTTTCTTACACTACCGGTTTCGGAGACTAATCTCCATCTTCAGGTGTTCACTATTCACTACACACTAAACGATTAATGTTTAAAATACTTGAGTTTGCATTTTTTGAATCACTAATTGATTCAATTGAATCAGTGATTCAAAAAATGCAAACTCAAGTATTTTAAACTTTAATGGTTTAGTGTGTAGTGAATAGTGAACACCTGAAGATGGAGATTAGTCTCCGAAACCGGTAGTGTAAGAAAAAACTGAAGATTGGTGGCGGAACAAAAGAAGTAAAGTTAACCATCAATTGTTAATATTAACCAATCAGGATAAAATACCGATAGAATAATCATGGATATTTTGTTTTGTTATTTTTTCTTGCAATATTGTGCAATGTTTCTTGCACATTTTTTTATAGAATCACCAGATAATGAAGATTCTAGTGATGATGAACAATTGATTCATTTATTAGATTATCAACCTCTACAGAAGAGTCAATCCCAAACTAGCATTCCTGAACAAGTTACTCAAAGGAAATCAAATAATAATACAAATTTAGATCACTTGAATAATATCAATGATGAACTTAAGTCAAGCAGTCCATCTAAAGAAGGTAAGAACTACTATGTCTGTAGTAATAAGATTATTACAAAGAAGTAATACAGATAAAAGAAAAAATAAACTTAAATAACTTATATTTAAATACTGAAATGAAAAGAAAAATGACTTTATTTATGTGGCAAATGCACAATTAATACATTAATCTTTAACAAAATAACATATTTTAAACTAAAATCTATATTTTCCATTAATATATGCCACATCATATTATGGGCAAAACGTCTGAGGTTGTCACCGGAAAATACAGATTCTAGTTTATGACACAGGCCGCTTAAGCCTAAAATTTAAGAAAATCTTATTTTTATCAACTTTATTAGTTTAGAAAAAACTTACCACTTTAGCTAGAAATTAATTTTTATCAGTGAACAGGGTTAAAAATGTATTTGGCTATAAATGAAAAGCTGTTTCAACACTTCAAGTCAGTACTTTTTGAATTTATACAAAAAATTATACAGGCTGAATATGAAAATATATTAATTAGATCTCAGGTTCCTTATTGTACACTTAGTTTTCAAGTGGAGCCCCTTATTCACAAGTCTCATGTTTTATTGTTGACTGTGACAAAATACCTATTGTCATTCAATAAACAGAAGATAATCTTATACAATAGACAAGGCTTTAAATGTTGTGTCTGAGATTTAATACAACTACAAAGCCATCACATTGATCTAAAATTGTTGGAAGTGGCACCCTTTATAACAACAAAATCACAATCATCCAATATTAACAGTTGAATTCTAAGTGGCCATCTCTAAGTTCCTGAAGAAGTTTATGGGCAATTTTTTTGTCAGCTATGAGAATATACTCAAATATTGTTTATAACCTAGTCTACACAACCAAATAACATGTTTTGAAATATCTCATTAATAAATTGTTACTATAGGCTTTGCAATTCCTATTGTAGGCTATTGTTATAACAGAACCATAATATTATGAATTCGTCATGCTTAACTTTGTAAGTATTTAAAGTGCATCATCAAACTTACTATGAGAAGATACTCTCTAGTATAGAGACTATACAAGAACAAAATGACAATGGCATTGAAAATATATGTCCATTGTCATTGTGTTGTATATTTTAAATTGTGTTGTGTGGACTCATTATCTTTGATAAGTTTGATGATGTGTCCTCTTTCTCATATTATAATTTCTGGCTTAGAAATCTATTACCTCTTAAACTTGTTATATCTTATATATTTATAATATATAATATTTACCCATATTATCCTGATTTTTTTAACAAAAAATTTTGCATGTATTACAGACATTACTCTGTAGAATAGGCAAGAATGGTGTTTTAATTTTTTTCGCTACTTAAAATACCCTGTTGCCATCTGGCAACGGTAGGACATTCCACTACTATGGCATATATGACATGTATGTTACATAATAGAACATGTGTAATAATAAGGAAATAAAATAAATAATATACTACATACAGTAATGAATATTTATTTATACAGCATTTCATTATTCAACGTAAAGTATCAATAGTTAATATTAGTACACAAATGAACTAATGAGTTATCGTATGAACAATTTCAAAACATCCAATGTATAAACCTAAGTTGCATTTTTTGCACATTGTCCTCATAATAGAGTTGGTTGATGCCATCATAGCGAATGGCATCAGAAATTCCTGAAATTCTACTGTCAGATTGTTTGGAATATTGGCCTTCCAGGACCTTTTCTAGGTTCTCAATATCTTTGCATATATGGCAACTAATTCTCCTCTAAATTCAAGTTGATGCTGTAAGTTACCACTAGACTTTCTTAACAGCCATATCTATCATCCATGAAAGAATGGGCCAATACCATTTCTTGGATCGAATACTTATCCTGTACTGAGAGGTGTTTTGATCCATTCTGTCAGTTCTGCCCATATGTTTATTATAACTTTCAAATACTGCAGGCTTTGACACTTGGACCATCTTCTTTTCAGTTTGAGAGCACCTCTTTGCACTTTTTATTGGTTCAACACCAGTGAAGTTTGATGCATTTTGGGTGGATACATCAGCCTCCATTTCTAGTATTGGGTTAGGTTTATATAAATCAGTGGGTGTGGTCATAACTGCGTTATCTGCTAGTCTAATGTTAGCATTGGCTAAAAGCTGTTTACCAGATAAATTTTCAATCAGCTCTTCAATATCTTCTTCGGCCAAATCCTCATCTGTTAGTGCTCCGGAGTCTGGCTGTGGAATATAAATAGAATCAACTGCAAGATTTTCATCTGATCACCAGTCAATATATTTATTGCTTCTTGTAGTGTTAGTCCTCTCCTAGAAGGTAAAATTTAATGATTACACTCCACTTTTAATTAAATATGTTCATATGGCAATGAAAATGTAAGCTTGTGACAAAAAGTATAAGATTATAATGACACTTATAGTACTAAAATGTGTTTCTAAACTATTACTAACTACATTTCAATGCAAATATTCAATATTTAACATAAATAAAACAACATTTATACTTACTCAAAGTGAGAAGACATGGTTGAGATGTTAAAAAATTTTAAGACAGCTTTATTCATTCACTAGAGTCCGCGTTATATCACTGTGAGCTTGGCTGATTGTGCTGAAGACACTCCCCTCTACACCTCTCGCCTAGCGGTGTTGCCAATAGTAACTGCTGTTCCGTTCAATATGATTGTTTATTTTGGTTTCATATATTTTATTCTTATACAATCAAAAAGTAACCTAATCAAACTAAGTGGAGTGTTGTTTTTACTTTGTATATCTTCGTGATTATTTTTAAGTATATATATTTTATTATAATAAAGTTTAATATGTTTGTAACTTTTTTGTTATTTTTTTGTGCTATACCCACATTTTATATTTTATTATTAAATTATACTTGTATGATCTAAATTATTATGAGTGCCAACAGTTTGAGTGATATGGAAATTGAAAGTATTGAATGACAGTATAAATTAAAACTTGAGTAGAGCCAAGCCGATGTAAATTTTGATAAAGAATTTGATAGTTCTCAGTTTCACAGACTGAAAATGGCAGCTGAAATCGGCAATATACTTTTAGAAGAAAACAAGAAACTAAAGGCTGAAGTTTTACTCAAAGAGTTGATGATTTTGTAGAACTCACTAATGCATTTAATAGCTATTTCGCATCTACAGTCCACGAAATCCTGAAGAATATTCAAACTAAAAAACCCAAAGTTTTTCTATCAGAGGCACCTGAAATTGTTTTTCCATTGAAACACTAAGCACTAACATCTGAAAATGAACTAAGGAAATTAATTGGAGTAATGAAAAACAAGAGGAGAGCCTGGATGAGTTCTCTTCAAGGACAGTGAAATACTGTCAGCATGAACTACTTACACCTTTAGTTCATACTGTCAATCTAAGCCTATGTTTGGGAGTCCAGAGTGTCAACCCCATAAAACATCTCGGTCTAATTTTGGATTGCAAACTTAAGTGGGAGGAGTATATTGACAGACTCTGCAAGAAATTGAGCAGCAGTATCTTCGCTCTGAGGTGTGTACAAGCAGTCAGCACGATTGAGGCAGTAAAAACAGGATTCCACGCTCTGATTGACAGCCACATTAGGTATGGGATTGTTCTCTGGGGTGCCACGTGTCAGCAGAATATGAATCACGTGTTGGTTCTTCAGAAAAGATCAGTACATGTAAAAATGGCTGATTTGGACTTGAGAGAGCTGCAGAGGAGCATTTCTGGGGTGGAAAATCCAGACGGTGGTAAACACATTTATCCTTGAAGTTGTCCTCTTTGCTTACTCATTACGTCCACAGCGCAATGAGGATGTTCATCACCACAACACACGTTGTGCCCATGATTTCAACTTCCCAGCACATCATACCAGAAGATTTGAGCGGAAACCATACACTGAGACCAAACTTTTCAACCTGCTGCCTGAGGAAATAAAGAGCTCCAGATCCGAGAAATTGAAGCATGCACTCAACCACTGGCTGATGTATCGTCCGTTCAATAGTGTGGATGAATACCTTAACGGTTGTACTTCAAAAAGCTAGAAGTTTTGTTTTTGTATGTTTTGTAAATTTGACAATGTTCCAATGTTTAAAATTTTAAATAAATTTGCTCTCTCTCTCTCTCTCTCTCTCTCTCTCTCTCTCTCTCTCTCTCTCTCTCTCTCTAAATGTATTACTGGAATTACCATAGATTTAAGTATTTATATGTTTTTTATACTTAAAATTAACAAATTTACTTATTTTATACATACACTAAGCTTGGTATGGTAAACTTTAGGCGATAATTAGTTATGAATAGTGGGTAAACTAGATGTCTGAAGGACGTTTAGATACTAAGTAAGTCAGATTCATTTAAACAACTTTCAAACTAAAAATAACCATAATCATTGAAAATATCTCACTCACACAACTTGCAAAATTATATAATAAGCAATTTGTGTTTCATCATAATGAATTTAGTCAACCCATTTAGCTGAAATCCAATTACAAAATTAAATTACTATTTACAGAACTCACACAGTTCAAAAGAATTATAAGATGTGAGAGTAAAATTGTTATTGTATTTCCAAGTTGTTAAAACAAAAGTTGACAGGCATTATTGGTAACTGTACTCTTTACATGAGCCGATAATCTTGCATTTTGTAAATCTACTTTGGTAATAAAAGGCGAATGCTGAATTAGGTAATCAGCCAATTTTTATTGAATGGGACTTCGTCGCTACTGTTGCTGAAATCAGCCGATTGATTCTGTAATTAATGGCTATACATTATACAACCAATTCTCAGATTTAAATCTCACTGTCTTTGGTGAATAACGAGATAGCAAACCATACGTGTGGTTTTAATTATACACGAATAGAACTGGCAACACTGGCGAAATACCCAGGCTCACAATGATATGACGTGTACTCTAATACCAGTAAACATAAATAACCTAAACACACACAGGCAGAGTGAAATGTCGGCACTGGTGGCGCAGTGCTGTAACCCAGCTACATGGGGACAAAGTGTTTGGGAGATTGTAGGCGATAGGTTGGATGCTCGGTCCTCATAATACCGCCATGGCGTCCGCTTGATGGTTGCTATTGGCGTGGACACTACTAGAGAAGTCTGGGGTGTCCATGTTGGGTGGTATTCATTGTGCGGATGTTGTGTGGGGGAGATAACTGAATATCAGGCTTGTCAATTAGCTGAAAATCAGACCAGTACTACGTGGTTCGGATTCCACGTAAAGCTGTAGGTCCCTTAGTTGCCCTGGCTGTTGGGCTATTAATAAATTGCCCTTTCTGAGGAACAGTTGAACTCAGATAGTAACCAGACTAGACTCATCCACACTCATATAACCATTCATATTCGCCTTAAAATACCAACGACGTTGTGTCGGCGTCTCATATGTAAGAATGTAAGAATAAGAATGTGTTCCCCAGCTGGTTCTGATGACTAGTGTTAGGCTGGCCAACTTATACCTGCTTGGGCAAAAATGTCCCAGTTGATATTTGAAAACATGTTTTGTGTTGCCATATGGCAACGCTAGGATAATATGGGTTAAGATATTTATAATAGTAATAATATTAATTACTTAAAGATATTTATAATAAGGTCTATTTCTTTGTTTGTAATGTATTTTAGATACATCAACAAGTCAAAACAAACCATTTATAGGAATAAATGAGCTTAATAGGTCACCTGTAAAAATTGAGATGAAATCAGCGGAGGTTAAGAAGTACCCAAAGTTGAATTTTATCAACCATTGGAATGTTGAGGGAGATGCAATTTTGGAAAATAACGGAAAAACATGTAAGTAAAAATAAATCCTACTTCTATGATAAATTAAGAAAAAAAATGTAACTTTGAATGTAGTTAACTAAAAATATCAAACAGTTCAATATCAAGTTAAATGTTTACATATTTATATTAATCAATATGGGATAATATTTTTCACCTTTAAAATGCCAATGGAAAAGAAGTTTATCAGTTTTGTTCTTAAACAAAATACGAAAAACCAGTTTCAGTGACACTTAAGTATAATTAAATTTTAATCATAATTTGACCATTTATTTACTCAAAGCTTTTAACATGCATATTTCAACTGGCTTTTGTAAGAAGAAAAATATCCAAATAAAACAGTTTTACTCCTGGATGTGTAAATAAAGGCATATTAGTGATTTGCTTATTCAAACATGGATATAAATAATGTTGTTGTTTACATATACAAATGTACATGTCTTGAATTAACGGATATATGGTTAGTAACATTGAGATTAAATTTAGTATAATGTTTTGTATTTACTAACTATAACTATACCAACCATCATGACTTATGACTTTTTCTGTCTTTTGTTTTGACTATTTTCAGTAAGAGTTACTTTCCAGGAGAATACAGACCCTCCCTATCTAAATGGAGGACCCCTTACAGGAGAATATAAGTTTTATGAGCTCCATTTTCACTGGGGGCCCAAAGACTGCTGTGGCGCAGAGCATATAATAGATGGTCAGAGGTGAGGTCTAACCCGTTTGCGTTATGATCTTTTCAGGTCTCGTACTGCCACTTTTAATCGGTGCGGTAGCGTAATATGAAATTATTTCCTAAAGCCTTAATTTGGACATTTTACTTATAATATGTTTCCCAAAATGGTTAAAAAAACACTCGAAAACATAATGATTCAGTTACAAATCATTTCTATGGTAACAGCATGAGAATATTAAGTAATTAAAACAGCTGTTCATATAAAAACATATGGTAAATAAACTATAACTAAATTGTCTTACTAGACATCATCTCCCTGCTAAGCTGAGCTGCTCTTTAATTAGTTTTGACTTTAATCTAATCCTCATGGTCTGCATGCTTTTTAAAATGTTTCCTGCCAACTCCAATTTGCCAAGTATCATTTTTTTCTTTTCTGGTGCTCCAGATGACCTTCCCTTTTCACAGTTCTGACCATTTGACTGGCTGCTCTAATAAAAATCTTTCATAGGAATCTGGTGATTTCCATTGTCCTTGTTATAATTTTGTTCTTTAATTCGCTTAAAACTTCTTTTACAGTTGTCAGTCGATCTTCATCATTCTTTCAAGTTACAAGGACATCATCAAATTAAAAAGCAACTCCTTTTATTCCATCTAACACAGAATGCATTCTTTCCTTAAAAATTGTAGTTGCAGGAGCAATGCCAAAACAGAGTATTATATCACTTCAGTTAAAGAGTGGTATTGATTATAAGTCATTTCTTTGACTCTTCGTCCATTGGTATTGATAAATATGCATCATTTTTCTCCACCCCCGAATTTCATGAACAATTCTTACTAGGTTATACACTAACTGACAATAATTAATGTAAAAAATAAAATAAATAGTTACAGAAAGCTCTTCTACTGCTTAACCGTTTAGTAACCATAGCACCATATGAGATTCATGTATTTTTACCTCATAAGTAAAAATAGGAAACACAAGACCTGTAATAGATCTTGTAATGCACCCTGAAAACCACATCACAATTTTTGTGAACACAATGAACATTTTTACATATTTTTCTAAACTAGTGCCTATTACAAATCTTCAGAATAATCTATAATATGCAGGTGGAGTAATCTTTATTTTCAAATTTTCAATGTGTTTTTATTATGATTTTAGAGATAATTTATATAAACTTTATGCATACATAAATTCAGATTTAGACATTATAAACCAGCACAGATTGTATATTTTGAGGTGAGTAATAAGGAACTATGAACAAAAATAAGATTTAACATTGAATTTTTTTAGAAAGGGCTTTTTTATAGTAATTGCTTAGTGCCCAAGGCACTGAAGATGGTCTTTATCGAAGAAAAAATCCAAACTCTAAAGATTAAAGTTTTATAATGAATTAGTTACAAAAGAGTAGGAAATTATAGTTACATTAAAAGTTTATTTATTTAATTATGCTTTTTACCTCAAAAATATTGTAATTAATTCTCATTTTTCATTCTTGATCACAGTAAATGTAAAACTAGTTTTACTGAGTTTTTAGCTATGAATAACATTTTTAAATTTGTAAATTAAAACAAGACATATGATTGTTTTTTAATTATGCCTTTAAAATATAATATTTAGGTTTTAAATATTTTATATATTAAAAATATTTAATTTTAATTATTTTTTTCAGCATGTAGAAAGTGTACAAAATATATATATATATATATATATATATATATATATATATTTGAATAAACCTTAGTTTTATTGATATTATCGCTGGTAATATCATGATACTTACATACTAAACTGGTTATAAATCAAAATGCATACAGCATTGTATTTTACAGATTCCCTATTGAAGCCCACTTCTTGTACATAAAAACAGTCTATGAGAATCTCCAAATAGCAAGGGAATTCGTTGATGGTATAGTGATTGTAGCAGTTATTTTGAAAGTAAGTTGTATGATACAGTATATAAATTTCTTCACTTTGTTCAGTTACACTCTTTTGTTTTTCATAATGTGAGGAGGGCTTTAGTCGCCTTAAAATGGAACACTGAAGTCATCTTGCAAACAAAAGTTAATAATACTTTAATTTATTAACCTCTCATTGAAAACGAATAGTATATTAAATTGTTTTTATCAATATTTACACTTTGTTTAGGTAGGTGATCCTCCCAATCTCCTTTTGGATGAGCTTATCAAGGACATACCTCTGATACAAGATCCTAGAACTGGTATTTACATCCCTGCATGGTCCATGTTTGCTTGGGTAAGAAGTGCTGTTACAGAAGCTAAAGGGTACTTTTCTTACAAGGGGATGCTTACTTCACAGCCACCACATGTTGAGTGTGTCACGTGGATTGTCTTCCCTGAACCCATTGCTTTCTGTTGCCAGCAGGTTTGTAAGCACTTGGTTGAATTGTATTTTTAGGTTAGGTTGTTGAGTTGTCCTACTAGGCTAGGATTTAATATAATAGGAGAGGCAGGGTTAGAGACAACTTACCTGGGAGTAAAATCCACTAACACAATAAACATGAGTCATATTTCAAATACTTCACAATACATAACACATGTGCACAAAGCCCTTTTCATGTTAATGTAAGAAATATATATGAAAACATGTATATTATATATTGTATACCGGGTAATAATACACAGGGCGAGTTTTAAGTCAGTTACTCTCTAACTTGCTCCCACAATTTATATGAGTAAAAGATTTGCTTTAATGAATGTGCCATTGAATTAATATTAATTCATACTACATTTAGAGTGTTTCAGTGTTGTTACAAGTCTCTTAAGTTCATGATCTTGGTGTCAACTTCCAAATTTTAAGTAAGAACATGGTCATGTGATACAATATTTAACCCACCATTTTAAGCTGAAAATGACAGCACAATCAGAATTTAAAAAGAAGTATCGTTCTTTAGTTATTACTTATTTTATTTAATTGAATATCACCTATGTATTTTCTTAGTTAACAAAAAAATACTTACCTCTTTGATAAGTACCCTAAAAGCACAATAAAAAGACAAATGTGGTTTTTTTTAAGCCATGACAAATAAGTTGTAATTAGAAAATATGTAGGCGACAACCAATTAAGTAAAATAACAACAACAACAAATAAATAACAAAATAATGACACATCCTTTTTAAATTCTGATTGCACTATAGTTTTCGGCTTGAAATGGTAGGGTCTAATGAGATATCACATGACCAGGTTTGTATTTAAAATTTATTTTATTTATTTAGATATGTATTCTTAAGATGCCGATCATCAAGATATTTCATCAAGTTGGCGCACATTCATCAACTTGTATGATGAATGTCCCCATTTATTCATGACATACTATGATAATGCTCCTGAAGTTTATTCCTGAAGTTAAGTGATAAAAACAACAGAATACCTACTTAACTACACACCAAAACTTAGGAGTGACAAAGTAATATTCACTACTGGAAATGAGAACTAACAAATGGAAGTAAAAACTGTGTCAGGCATGAGCCATGCTGACTGCAGAGTCAACTCAATCCTCACTGGCAGCTCACAACAACAAGTGCTATAACACGTAGCCCATTGAATAATTCAACAATTCTACCAAGACACTGTAAAGTTCTTACTAATATATAGACCATTCATTCGCCTGACAATAATTTATTTTACTCTTGCTATTGAGGAACATTATAACAACAGGAAACAGACAAATGTCCATAAAAATAAAATAAAAAACGACATATTTTACTATTCAAAACACTGTAGTATAGTTTTCATTAGTATATAGACCAAATATTACCTGATAATTGACCTATTATATCTTTATTTTTGAAGAACATTGCAAGGCTACAAGAAACAGAGAAACCAGCATTCATTGTTGACAGAGCCTTTGTTTGCTATTAAATCAACCAAATCAGCATTGGCATGCAAATACAGCATTGACAACAAATCATTGCAATCCACATTAAAATCTTAATGGACAATTTATAGTTGAGACTATAGGAACCAGACAAACCTGCATTCATAAACTGAACCAATTCTTATTTGACGTCTGCCAGTATATTAATCAGTTTATTATAGCCAAGACAATTATATCATTTTCACTCAGTTTTATACAAAAACAGCAGACAGTTGTTGAATCATATTAAATAAATATTTCTTTAGCCTTAAATATAACCTTACAGCTCCAAATAGAAGATAACCCTTTTCATCTGCAAACTAAAATCTACATTGATACTCATTTTAGTGCAATTTATTGTTTATAAAACTAATACAAAAAAAGTAAAAATATCCTTGTGGAATTAGTACTATAGGTGTCAAGTTTTCTACAATTATCTGTACTGGAAATTGCAAAAAATTGTTTCATAGCAAGTGTGTAATTGGTCTGGGAGGGCATTAGGAAAGATGAGCAGAGACACAATTTCAGTTTGGAAATGCAAACAATACTTGAATAAATTTCTGGAAAAAACAGCTCAGCCAAAAAATTAAATCAAGATCTACAACTAACAATATCTTAAACACTACAGATAAAACACCTCAAGCGAGTCAATTGATATAACTTGCCAGACAGACCATCTAACAAATACTTATCCTAGCTATACACCCTCATTAGAGAACCAAGACCCATCACACTGCCTAAGAAGCAGCTCTCCTGTGAATGAAAATCTTGAACTAATTCAAAAGAAAATTCAAACCACTAAAAATTGACACCACTCTCTCATTGACAGCTGAAGTAGTTAGTGTGCTCTTAGCTGAAAACAGCAAGCTGCAACAAGAACTTTACCAAGCAAATTTAAGGAACTCTCACAAATAAAAATAGATCAAGACTGGCCAAAAACCTGTGGAATAGATTTATATGATAATGACACAAGAAAATGCTCCATGACCCATTCTGCCACAACAGCAATGGCCATAACTGAAGGTATTAGCCTTCAACAAATCTCCTTTAACAACTTTCTAATGGTCAAAGATGAAAAAAGTAAAACACACATGTTAATAAATCACTCATCATCAAAAGGTAACTGGGAACAAACACTATTCAAAGCAATAGAGCTAGCTAATGACTGTTTTAAGTTCTCACATCTTTTTTTATTTAATTCTGAAGAAATGAAATTCTAAAAGCTGTAAACCTTCCGGGCAACATACAAGTATTACAAGTATTCCGGGGAAATATTAAAAGTATTCCTGCAATTTTCCTGTTATGCTTATCTACACAAATTCAGACTACATAAATGACAAATCCACCAAAAAATATATTGACAGAATTATAGATGACTGCTTCTTTAAACAACAAAAGAAAATTGCCAACATCTACCCAATTAACAACAACGCCATATATTACTCGTGGTGAAGACTAGGAGCCTCACGACAAGGACCAGACAACTACAACCCCATCTCTCTAACCACCAACTCAAAGACTGACTATGCCAAGTCAGCAATGCTAGAGCAGAGGGAACTGTGGAGAATAAAAGAAGATAGCATGCTCATTAAATTCAGACATGTTTACTGTCATACAACTTGAACAATCTACAATCAATCAACTCAGAGACAACAAAAAAAATGGGCAGCTTGTCAGAGAAATATGCAGTTGTGGAACTAACATCAGGAATTTTTCTACTACAACAAGACAAAGCAAAAACCTATCAGTTTGGATTTGACAGGTGCAAATTCATAGAACTATTAAAAAATGTTGACAAGTATACCCTCTCACCAGATACAATACCAGTAAACCCTACCATCCTAATCTCAGATGATACAATGCTCATGAACGACCTGCAACAATATAGAAGGGTTAAGCACACAAACTTAACTTTAACAACTTAACACAAACTTAACTCCAAAGTTCAACTTAATCTAGTACAAGGCATACCAGGCTGTAGAATGACCACTTATATACTGAAAAACTACAAGCCTGATGAATTGGTACTATTTCCCACTAAAGACTCAGTAAGTGACTTAAGACGACGCTTTGGATATTTACACCCATCATATAATATAAATGCATGCAAAGATAACTTCCGTACAGTCCACTAATTTTTTATTAACTCATCACAATACCTAAAAGAAGGAAGCAAATACAAAGGACTCATCATAGATGAAGCCTTCATGTCTCATGCTGGCGAACTCCTATTCGCAGCAATCCACTCAAGAGCCCCCGAGGTTCTATTTATTGGTGATGTTAATCAAATTCCATATATTAACCACAACAGAAATATTACAGTAACATTTCCCGAAATCACTAAAATTATGGAAACAATGGAGTTTCTGAAACCATCATAGAGATGCACAAGAAAAACAACATCACTATTGTCAGACTTCTACGAGCATGGAATGGTGACTTACAACAAATCTGAAGAAACTATGAAATGTCTACCCTTTGATGGCTTTCCAAATCTTCACATCAAAGGGTAAAAGAAGGGTAAAAGAAAATATAAAATACTGATATTAAAACAAAAGGAAAAACGTGACCTCCAAAAACTAGGATATGAAACCTCAACTATTCATGAATTTCAAGGATGATAAGCTGAATATATAATAGTCATATGTACTTCAGATAAACCAGAAGATATATACGCCTCAAAACCTCATTGCTTAGTCGGCACTGATGGCGCAGTGCTGTAAACTAGCTATTTGGGTACAAAGTGTTTGGGAGATTGTAGGCGATAGATTCCATGCTCGGTCCTCTTAATACCGTCACAGTGTCCGCTCAATGGTTGCCATTGACGTGGACACTACTAGAGACATCTAGGTATCCATGTTGGATGATAGTCAAGGTTCGGATGTTGTGTCAGACTTGTCAGTTAGCTGAAAATCGGACCAACACTACGTGGTTCGGGTTCCACGTAAAGCTGTAGGTCCCAAAGTTGCCCTGGCTGTTGGGCTATTATAAACTGCCCTTTCTGAGGAACAGTTGAACTCAGTTAGCAACTAGACTACACTCATACCATTCATATTCGCCTTAAAATACGCACAATGTTGTGTCGGCGTCTCATATGTAAAGAATGTAGTTGCAATCTCCAGGCACACCAAATCTTTCACTTACATAAAACCAGACAGAAATGACTTGATCAGCACCTGGATATCTCAAACCAACGACAGATACCCTGCAGAAAAGCTATTCAAACACTATGAGGAAGTCGAAACACTAACCAACAAATCGACAAACAGCGGGAATGACCCTCACTCACCAACCAGTAACCTCAGAAAAGAACTCACCAGCTCCATCTCTCCAACTCCATAGATATTCAGATGGAACCGAACATCACACACCCCGTTTCCTGAACAAAATAAGAAAAACTCAAAAAATCAAACAAACAAACAAGAACATAAGTGATCCTGATAAAATTGAAACCTAAGCAGCATCTCCAATAGAAATCTCAAACTGTAAAAATCCTACAACAAGCTCAACACTACAAAGCAAGTGACGCAAACAAATGTTACTGCACATCCACACTTTTTTTAGAACATTTTTTAGAACTTCACAAGATGAAAGAACAGAAATAGAAAACCAAATACAGATCAAGAATAATACTCAACTCAAAACTAAGGATACAAAACTAAACACAATCACAAAAAAACAAAGGTAAAAATATAACAGGAAAGTACACACATCAGAAAGCACCTAACACCCACCATCCACGGAAACTGTCTATACTACACCAGAACAGACAAGGATTATCAAACAAAATCGAGAGAATCCTACACCAGCTAGATCAGACAACACCAAGCATCATTATCCCAACTGAACATGCCCTCAAAGTAAATGAGCTAGAAAACTGTAGAATACAGGTTATCATCTCATCTCTATCATCATACTGCCGAAAATGGCACAGGAAAGGTGGTATAGCTATACACATAGAATAGAACCTGACAACAAATATAGAACCAATAAATGTATGAAGCAGCTGTGTAGAACTCATTCACGAGGCAGCAATGAAAAAAAAATAGGGAAAAACAAACTATATATATACTGTGTATTTACAGACCACCAAAAGGTAAACTCGACGATGCCCTAACCCTTTTAAAAAATACACTAGACAATATATAGGCAATCAAAACTAATAATAATGGGTGACATAAATATAGACAACTTAGAGCCTAACAACAATTCTTGAAAATTGAATAACATCCTTGCTAGCTTTAACATAACGGACTTGCCACAACAATGACCTTGCTGTTAATATGACAAAGACTAGTCAACTACCTTTTGGACGAAGAGTAGAAAACCTACAAAGCATTCCTGAAGTCAATATGGCAAACGACACCAAATTTCTTGGACCTGTAATAGACAGAAATCTTTCCTGGACTTCTCATGTTAATAACCTCCTCAACAAGCTCCACTCAAGCCTGTATGTCATAAAAAGAATAAAGCTCATCAGTGATGCAGCAACAGCCAGAATAGCATACTTCTCACTGTTCGAGAGTCACATTAGATACGGACTAACAGCTTGGGGTGAAACCTAAAATAAAAACATTCAAAGAGTCATCCTTGCTTAGAAAAAAGCAATCAGAATACTAAAAGGTCTAACCCAACGAGAAACCTGTAAAGAAGCATTTAAAAAACTAAAAATCAAGACAATCACAGCCCTTTACATCCAAGAAGTGATAAACTTAGCAATTTCTGAGAACTTAAAAAGGACATCACACTACCACCACTACAATACCAGACACAACCACTTCAACCTTCCAGCACACCACCTTAGACAATATGAAAAGACTCCAGCAAACATGGGAAGGAAACTATTCAACCGGCTACCCACAGAACTGAACGTTAAGCATGGACAACAATTCAAGAACACTCTTAACAGATGGCTGCTGTCAAGGCCTTTCTATACACTAGAAGATTTTTACCAAGAAACACAACCATCATAATAAAACCTCACTATATAAACAACCATGCACCTCTGTTTACTTTAGAAACTCTTTATTGTATGATACAATTACTTTTCTCATGTCTATGGGCATGAGTGAAATGTAGTTATCTCTACGTACAAGTGAAAGTTAAAAACTTATAACATTGGAACTCTCTAAATATAATGTGCATTAATATTAATGTAATGGCATATTCAAAAAGCAAATTATACTAAGGAAACGAGTTAAGGGGTAAGTGAAAAATTAGTTTTAATTAGGAAAATACACAGACGACTAATTAAATAAAATAACAAAATAATTAAAAGCTAAATATTAGTAAATCCTTTTTAAATTATGATTGAGCTATAGTTTTCTGCTTAAAATGGTAGTGTTAATGACATATCACATGGCAACGTTCCTAGATATTGGACCGCTGTTGATCCCTAATAACATTGAAACACTCTAATTGTAGGGTGGGTTAGAATTAATTTAATGGAATATTCGAGAAGCAAATCATTTATAAACTTTAGAAATAAGTCAGGGGTGACCGACTTAAAACTCACGCTGTATATTCATTATTCATATTATTAATTCATTAGTAAGACGCCGATTGTCACGATATGGGCAAATATGTGAGGCGAATGGGTATGATGAGTGTAGATGAATAAGTGTAGTCATTGTTAAAAAATAAAGTCGACTGTTCCTCAGAAAGAGCTATTCATTAATAGCCCAGTAGCCAGGGCAACTAAGGGATCTACAGCCTTGCATAGAATCCGAACCACATAGTGTTTGTCTGATTTTCAGCCATCTGATAAGCCTGACACTCAGTTCTCTTGAACCTTGACTACCATCCAATATGGATACCCCAGATGTCTCTAGTAGTGTCCACGTCAATGGCAACCATTTAGCGGACGATGGTATTAAGAGGCCTGTGCATAGAACGTATCGCCTACAATCTCCTCAACGCTTTGTCCCCAAGTAGCTGGATTACAGCATTGCGCTACCAGTGCCTACAATCTCCTCAACACTTTGTCCCCAAGTAGCTGGGTTACAGCATTGCGCCACCAGTGCCTACAATCTCCTCAACACTTTGTCCCCAAATAGCTGGGTTACAGCATTGCGCCACCAGTGCCTACAATATCCTCAACACTTTGTCCCCAAGTAGCTGGGTTACAGCATTGCGCCACCAGTGCCTACAATCTCCTCAACACTTTGTCCCCAAGTAGCTGGGTTACAGCATTGCGCCACCAGTGCCTACAATCTCCTCAACACTTTGTCCTCAAGTGGCTGGGTTACAGCATTGCGCCTCCAGTGCCTACAATCTCCTCAATACTTTGTCCCCAAGTAGCTGGGTTACAGCATTGCGCCACCAGTGCCTACAATCTCCCCAACACTTTGTCCCCAAGTAGCTGGATTACAGCATTGTGCCACCAGTGCCTACTTAGTTTTATTATACATTGTGTTAGTGGAATTTTTTTCTGAGGTCAGTTTGCTAATGTCTCTCAATCTATTAAACTTAGTATGTTGTATTTGTTAATTTACCTAGCTAACAGGCCGTTCCTAAGTTCAGTTGTGGATCTAACAATAAGAACTTTTCTACTACATCAAGACAAAGCAAAAACCTATCAGTTTAGATTTGACAGGTGCAAATTTAAAGAACTACTAAAAAATGTTGACAAGTATACCCTCTCACCAGATACAATACCAGTAAACACCACCATCCTAATCTCAGATGATACAATGCTCATGAACGACCTGAAACACTTTAGAAGGGTTAAGCAGACAAACTTAGAAACTTGCTTCTCTAGAATATGTTTTACACACAAATGAAGCAAGATCAATGTAGAATTCAGATGAATTAATGTAAAAAATTAGATGAGTCATCATAAATAAGCTGTAATCAACCATTAAACCTGAATTTGAACACATTGCCTCCAGATAACATGATCACAGCAATCCACCTGTAATATTTAAGTTGCTCAACATATATAATATTGTATTCAAGCTGATAGGGGGCAGTTTTGTAACTTAATATACATTTTATTTTATCCATTCAAAACATACCATAGCCACTTCTTTCAGAGATATGTTGTGATTTATGTATCCCATATATTACCACTCATATATGGGAATATATGAAAGCAGCAGTAGTCTTTCATTTACCATGCTGCTACTGTGTTCTACTCCGGTATCTAACGCTACTCCTTGAAAAATTATCCCTAAACTTTAGATAATGCAACCTCAGTGAAGCTTCTTATCGGATGTACAGAAGTTTTACCCATTCCTAACTCTAAAATTACACAATTTTATGCAAATTTGTGACTGACAGATGTTCGCTTCGCTCACTCAAAAAAAGTTAATAATTTCGGGGGACACCCCGGGATTTAATCCAGACACCCCCCTGCGTACGCTCCTGCCACAATTACAAGCTTCAGATTAAAAAAGCTTCAGTCAAGTTTTTTATTAAAAGTGAGGTAAATCCATGACTGCCACAATAACTCCTTGAGTGGTTAAATTTAGTCAGCACAAATCAATTTTAGCACTAGTAGAAATGTTGGTGGCTGTAAGCTGATATTTGTAAATCTGAATGGTTGTATACATGAGAAAAGTTAGATTTTCTTACTAGTTTTTTTTCAATCGATAGATTATTAGTTTTTAAAAAGTATTCATTTTGTTTTAATCCAGAAGAGTTACATTTATTATTAATTTGTTTTAGTCTCGTGCATTCAGAAAGCTCAAATCTAACAAAGGGGAAGTATTGAGAAAAAACTTCAGACATCCTCATCCTCTGAATAGTAGAACAATGTATTTTATTACTACTGATTGATACTGCACACTTATGTTACCTGTTCAACAAATATATTATTTTTTTTTTGTTGTTGAATACTGTCAATTTAGTGTAGTAATGTTATAACTGATGTTAAATATCAGATGCGCCCGGTCTTTGACCAAAGTTTTGGACGCTTTCTCCGCCATTGTCTACATTCCACAGGACAAACCGTACTTCGTTTGTAAAACTAACTGAGTTAATTTAATCGTTAGTGAATTTGCTAACTAGTTAAAGTTAAAAGTTAAACAACCTCAAAACTAACGAATAAGTTGAAAAGATAACAGAAAAACTAACGATTGAACTTAATCGTTAATTATTTTTAATCATTAGTCCCAAGCCTGATATTTGGATAGTCATAAATTGTTTCGTTTTTATTTTGTTTCCTATTATTGTATTATATAGCTATACTGTTAGGGTTAGGATAACATTAAATTTAGAGTTAAGGTTTAAGCTATTTATGTTTTTATATTAGTGTTTATATTTTGAAGAATTGGGATTTTTTATTTTAAATTAATATTATTTGCTCATGCGCATATTAAGATTTATTTGAAAAGAAGGAACCTCTAAAACAGGCATTGCCTTAAGAGGTCCTAGTATTTTCTTGAAATATGTAATTTATGAAAGGTTTTGTTCTAGTAGTATAAGTTTTATTTTGTTAACAGAGAATTAAGAAGAAACCTTTTTATGTTTGAATGTAATTATATGTATTTTATGTATATATTTCGAGAAAATAAATATATTCTTATTCTTATTCTTATTCTTAAATAGACATGCAATGAAACTATAACAAATGTCACCAGTTAAATCGTGTTAATTTTCAACAAATAGCTGATATATTTATAAAAGAGCTTTGTAAGTGACTATGTATAGTTCAGCAAAATTAAATAAAAATCTGAAACAATAACTAAGATCTTATGATTGCCTATGTCTTTATATAAAACCAAAGCCTATGATTACAAATTACACTCAAGACTATTTAGATATGATACTTGAATGTGTCTTTTAAAAGAACTGTATAATTTTCTTGAATTAAATATTGTGTAAATCTGAAAGAACCTTTTGCATTAAATTAAAAAAAATATCATATCCTACTTATTTTTTAATGAAAATTGATAAAAATTATACTAATAGTCTCTATTTTGAAATGGGAAAAGGAAAACTGTTCATAGTTTTTGTATCATGAACCTCTCTTTGAAAGTAGTCTATCCCTAACGTTAGTTGCCAGCCCTAATGTTTCACCACCACATGGGATTCCGAAATTAAAATTTAAGCTACTAGACTAGAGGGATTATACGATTGAAATATTCGTAAGGTGGCTTATTACTAATTGCTTATTACTAACTACTTACTACTAACTAATACAGATACACACAATTACGAAAAAATGTACAATACTAATAGCAAAATAACATGAGAGAAGATGATTAAATAGTAATAAATTCAACTTATCTAACAGCGTATGATTTGCCAACTCGACAAGGTATGGGGGACCAGGAACCACTACACACATTGTGCGGAATTCACCATGAATGTCAATTACCAACTGAATCCCCATAGCAAGCCGATATGAGATGAGTGGTAGGGGAACTCCCTCCAAGCAAGGCCTAGGTAGACTGGATCAGGAGTGATTTAGGGGGAAGTTATAATTGTGTAAATGATCTCATGATCTCTTTAAAAAAGTTCTGTTGTGTTCTCAAAAATCCTTGTTGGTTTGATATTTTCTAATGACGAGCTTCCAAGTTAGTGTTCCTGAGGACAAGGTAAAAAAATCCCTTAAAGTGAATCTAGGAGCACTGGCGTTAGGAGCATGATGGGTGCTGGTATGTAAATTGTAAGTTTTTTTGCTAGTATGGAAGCTGGTTTTTTCTAAGTTAGTAGTATCACTATTATATATCGTATAGTTTTTGTCAGCTACCATTATTATTATTATATTTTTTTTAAATGATGTAAAAGCTAAGTTTTATAGTTGGACAAAAAGTTCAAAAGTCATTGCACTATAATAAAAATTTAAAATAAATAAATAAATAACAAATGATCTTCTGTCACAAAGGTAAATCTAGTTCATCAAGCCATTTAAGACCTGCCTTAGTGATTCTATTTATGCTAGCTAATCCCTCCGTAAGACAGTGCAAGGAGCACTCTGTAACTATGTAATCCATTGTTTGGATAGACTCCCCGCAATCACATGTCAATCCCCATTTATATTTCCAGTAGTTATATCTGCCCACTCCAGTTCGGAACCGATTCAATAATGTCCACTACCTACGAGGGAGGTTCATCCCACCTACAGGTATTGATGGATCGTTAATAAGGAATATTTTTCATCCAACAAAACTGTTCCACGCTAGTATTTGGAGAGAAATTTGATCTGCTCAACTGGAAAGCAGTTCGTAGAGGTGGGTTTTGAAATTTTAAGTGACCGTTCTGACTTGGGAGATCCTTGGTAATGGAGAGAGGCATTCAAACTCTTATTGAATTCTTTACGTAGTGCCTCCTGACTTTTTATTTCTGGAGGAGCTATATTGCATAGCACCGGAAGTCAAGGTGCTGTGCAATTAGAGTGTTATACCACTAATAGCTCTCATGGCTCTATTAAGTTGAACATCAATCGCTTTTGTATGTGCACTATTTAGCCATACGAGAGCACATTAGCAAATCTTTAAAGCTGTATGTATCCCCTGAGTAGTTCTAAACGAGCAACAAACATAGCAGCTGGACCGTCACAAATTTGTGATTTCCCAGCTATGGCAACTACAACACAAAAATAAGTTAGTAGTTTAATGATTGTTCTGGGACATGCCTCCAAGCCTGAAATTAGAGTAAAAGAAACTAAAAAATGTTAGATTACAAAGCAATGTTTATTGCAAGGATTACAAAGAATAGATACAAAATTCACATTACCATCATAATCTCTATTTTTATACCAAAAAAACCATCCAACACAGAAGTAACATTTTAAATCATTTACCAACTATCTTCTTCAAGCTCGTTTCTTACTGGATATATAATTTAATGTTTAAAATAAATTTTTAAATTAAAAATTTTATTTACTGCATTGTTTGTTACAACTTATAACATTAAATTTACCAACTACTTTAAAGAATAGAAATTCTTTTGGAAATATACTTAAAAATTTTTTCAAATAGGAGTTTTTTTAATCATTAGTTAAACTTTTTTTCAAAAACATTACTCAATATTCAAAATGCTTATTTACATTTTTATAAATTTATCAATATATGTATAAACCAAATAAGACTTTCTTGTAGTTGTATAGTTATGAAATGTATAAGTGTAGTTTGAAATGTAGATTGATATAAATTAACATAGTCTGGTCTTTTTTATTAAATGATAAGTAAATTATGAAATAAAATGGATATTTTTATATAGATTAATCTTCGTACGGTGTATGCAAAATACAACACTATTTACACATGTATTGTACATATAAAACAAAGAATATTGATTTGTTGATTGTATTCCCTAGGAACAGGCATATAGATGGTCCCTCCAAGCGAACATAGTGGCACCAGCATCTCAGCTTCATTGGGTGTGGTGTATATGTGGGAGTAGGTCTAGTCCATTGATGTATACTACTCTATCTGGATCGCTCACGTAGCGGGCGAAACGTAGCGCAGAACGGTCTCAGGGGTAAGGGGAACGTTCCCCCACCGCAGTCCGGTGGACACAGACACTTGCCGGCACTTTTTTTCATGGCATTCCTGACATACATACCTTCATTTTCGTCATAGTTTTATGATTAAATTGATTGATAACTTATGAGTCCACGAAGTCGTTAAAGAATATGCTTTCGTATTGTGTGGTTATAGTGGGGTAAAGAAACATTTTGATTTATGCGGAGTTAAACCAAAGCGTTCTTAAAACCATTTACAGAACATCTCAGTCGATTTTATTGAGAACATTGATAATTAATTATTGATAATTATTGATAATTAAAAAACTAGAATCAACAGAAAAGTTAAGCAGTCTGCAAGGTTTATTTTTGTAGACACGGTTGAAATAAAATATTTATCTGGTTTTAATGTTTTAATTAGTAGGTCAGGTCTATATTTTATATGTAGATGTGGGAGTTTGATTTTATTTGTTGTATTGTTACTTATTTTTTATGGTGTTATGAAAAACAAGCTCATGTGATAAAACATTTGAAATTTAAAATAACATTTATTTTATATCTGCGCAACAATTTCACATGAACTGACCATTATACAGTTATTTAATTATATTCATTACCGTATTACTTCTTATAGAAATGTTTTAATTACCAACACATTTTCATTAGTCTACTTAGGCTTTAGCTTCCAGATTCAAATGTTAAAATATTTAATTAATAATTCAGCAAGCAAGAAACGATTGCAAAATTACTCTTAAATGTGTTAGTACTATCATTCTTCAACACACAAAATAACTAGGTTCTGTACTTATATTTTAATTAATAAATAGTTAAATATTTAACCGATAGCAAAGTACGAGGAAATAAATAGTTGTGTATAAATTTGAACTGCAGCTAAATTGTATTACTTTTGTTTTAAAATTGTTACATTGAAAAGCACGTATTTTCATAATTTAGTTAATACTATATGTTCTTTTGTGAGTCACCAGAAATTCCTTGAGTATTTTATAGTTTAACAGCATTTCCAAAAAATGTTACTCTTTATCCAAATATTTCTGCTTCTAATCATGTTAGTTTTACATTTTTTCTAATAGATCATCAGAAAATATTGAAATTATAGTCAATAATTAGTGAATATATATATATATATATATATATATATATATATATATATATATATTGAAATTTGTTTGATACATTATTACAAATTTTATTAAATAGATTGGTTTCCAGATTTCCACAAAATCTGGAACAATAAAAACTATTGTGGACAAATACTACAAAAAGGAAGATATTTAAGCCATCAGACTTTACTGTTCATTGTAGTACAAGTTATATATTGAACATTTATTTAAGTGTAAAAATGAAATATATATCACAAGACTAACAAATTATATTTTACGTAACAGTTAAGAAAGCTTTATGTTGTGACAGTAACATATATACTGCAGGATTTATTATGCAATTCCTTCTTTGGGCCTCCATAATTAATTGTTTATCTTATTATCCAAAACAAGCCACATCTGGACAAACTTTTTTTGGCTCCAAGGATTTTGAATTTTTATATTTATATATGGGTTTTCGACCACGAGAAATGGATTGGCACCGGTTTCAACTCTGGGAAAATACTTATTTCTGCCCTAGAGGCTCCTAGACTTCCCGTGTATCAGGACGAGGATGCGCAGTAGACTGTAACGTCACATGGGCGAAATCAGCTAATTTGTTTAATTTATTAAATACTGGTAACTAAATCTACCAATTTCATAGAAGCATTCAGCTAAATAGTAAGTAAGTTATGTACCACTTATCAGCTGGAATTGTAATTACGGGAATTAGAACAATTTTTATGTTCATTTTTGCCATTTAGCACATAATATGATGTCATAGAGTATGTGCGGGATACCTACCGTCTTCTTTTCTAGGTACCGTAGTTTTCGTGTGTGTTGCTATAGTTATTTAGCAATATAATGTTAATTATTTTGCATTTTGTAGAATAAGTTTAATAAAAACCCAAAATTAAGTAATGTTAAATTAATACACCAAAGTGTGGTATTAAATTAAAAGTATTCTTCTCTTACTTAATAATATTCCATCAGATTTTAGAAAAGACTGTGTTTATGAGCTCCACTGACCCAAAAACCAAAATTCATAGTCATACTGCTTAAGAATCCTGGCGAGACCGTAGGCCAATCTTCCTCATGAGGCGACATGCTGAGATCCACAAATGGGACTGTAGCAGAGTGCCTGTAATTTGGTGAGGCTGTAAGCCAATCTCCCCCACCAGGTTCCACAAAGAGGCTAAAGGTAAACACGGAAGACCTCCGAAACGAAATCTTATTAATAAGCTGCAAGGAACAGCAACAACAAATGATCCTCTGGATCCTCTGTGAAATATGGATGTTTCAACTGAGTGAAGCTCGGTCTCCTGGTACTGGACCATAACACTTTCCTGAGATGTTTCTTAAACTGTACACTTAATACTGACTTTGCTATATTAGCAATTAGCAAAACAATTCAATTGTAATGTTAAAATATTTTCCAGCGTTGCATTGAAGACAAGTGAGTTGGGCAGCGCTGGGCACCATTACTGTGATGGGGGTAGAGCAGTGATCCAGCTCACAGAACGGATTGCGCGATCCAGTTAGAGTAGTATACATCGATGGTCTAGCCATATGTAATCTATGTGAATTTTTATTGTTGCTGAAATGACACTTTAACAGTGGCAGCCACAGTGGTATTCCCTCTATTCTACTCTGGCTAGTTGGATTATGATCTATAAATAAAAATGTGAAAAATGAGTTACTTACACTGGCCAGCGTTAGGACAGTAATCAGTGACACATTACCACAACTCACACGTTCCCGATAGACTCGATCCCCTTGCTCTTCCCATCATCGATGACCTCCTTTCCGAAATGGTTATCTGCTACTATTTCAAGTCACCACTATATTAAACTTAAAACAATAATCCCTACATCCAGATGTTTAGACAATTTGCCAGTGACTGAAACACATTCTACAATCATATTATGTACCGGCAACTAATTCAAAATATGATAGAATTAATATTTATAATAAAGTTAAATTTCCGTGTATTTTCCATAATCATTAACCACTCTCATACGTTTCATGTCAATCACAGCTTAAGAGTGCCAAAGCTTATTCTGCCTTCTTGTGTAGCTCTGCATAACTGCCTTCCACTTTCACTTAAACTAGTGACAAACCATTTACAATTTAAGAAACTAAAGAGCCTCCTGCTCAACCTTTGTTACAGCTTCCTTGAATTCCAGACTAGTCACCAATAATTTGTATTTGAACACATACAAATGTTTTTGCTTGATGTTTCACTATTTGTTGTTTTATAGTTGATTATTTTATTGCACTTAAAATATGACTTGGCTAATGCATATAAATATGTTTTCTGGCTGAATAAATGATTTGACTTAATAACCATTACCATCAAGACAGTGATCCCTTGGATAAAAAATGGAATCCCCAAAAGGTATCAAAAATATATTTTAAGTTGTCAGTATACTATTTACACCCGTTTATTAACTTTTATCTTGATAAAGTACTCCTTAAGAGGTAGAACCAGAAACCACCCTTAAAAGATGGTTCCATAAGGATAACATTATGTTGATTTTAGTAAATTAATTACAGCTGTTTTGTAAATAAATAAACATGTTTATTTTGTAGTTTGACATTATACTATATTTCATGAGTGAGTGAATGAATCAGTCAGTGATATTTGCTTTTTCATATATACAGGGTGAGTTACTACTAACTACAATAACTTCATCGGCTGGTTCCACTGACAAATAGGAACAAAAAAGTTCATATAAACCATAGTCCGATTCGTTTGGCTTTAATGGCACATTTTGTGATTTTTCAAAATTACACAACTTGTTACTGTTAGTTTGACGGTAAAACCAAACCAATTTGCTTTATGACATGGAAATTAATACCATTTGAAAGAACATTAAATTCCCTATAAATTAAACATAGTATTCAAATAACAACCCTTTATACCAGGTTTTGAATAACTATAAAGTTGAAAATTGTTGTTATAGACTTTCTCCTTTAAAATTCAAGGCTCAATTAAAGCAGTTAAATTATTTGTATTCTTATGTTCAATTACTGAAAAACTTCCTTTTTTAAAATGATGTTTTACCAAACTAATGGCTGTTTATATGTAATTTCTGCACCAGCTGAACCTGTTAACTATCAGCTGATTCAGAACTAAAATAGTTATAATCAGTTAATTTTTTTAACTTTTTTAAAAGTTTTTTTTAATTACGTATTTTATTGTATCTTTAGCTAAAGTTCACACAAAAAATAACATCTTTTCACAGCTCCCAACAGTTTTTATCATTTGAGATTTTCACAATGTCCTCCGTTTACCCTGCTATACATGTAGGCTTTTTCTAAATTCCCTCACAGTCATCTCCAAGTTCAGTTTAACACATAGGAGTTGAAAACCTGTCAAAATCCTATACCTTAACTTGTCTACTACCTATACATATCTAAAGGGGACTATGGTTTATATGAACTTTTTTGTTCCTATTTGTCAGTGAAACCAGCTGGTGAAGAATCAAGAATCATTTATTTGCCATTCGACATAATTAATGCATGGGCAAAAGTCTAAAGTACAGCATATAAAGCTACGGTCAAAAATTATAATAGAAATACAATAAATAAAATTAACAAGTACTAACACTACTTTTTTAAGTTCTGTGGATATTTCTTTTATTTATAATAGACCAACTGACCTAGACAACAACAATGACAATAAATAAATGTAAGAATTAACAATAAATTAGATAATTTTGACAACAAGACAAGCAATAAAACTATTAATATATAAATTATGACAAGAAATAACAATATTAAAAACCAGTAACAATAAAATTACAAAACATAAAAATAAATAAAACACACAAAACAATAAATAGAGACACAAATAATAGACCTAATTGAAAGACTAATAACAGTTTTAAAATAGTATCAGTAGTTAATAAAACAAAACTAGATTTAAATTCAAAAAACAATATCTTTTTTATCCATGAAGTCAACAACAGAGTAGAATGGATTATTTAGAAACCATTCGTAAAATTTACTTAAAAATAATGAATGTCTATTTGGATATAGCTGTATTACTTTACTTAGTTTGTTTTATACTTTATGTGACATGACTTTGTGGCTCTTTAGAGTTTTGCTTAATCTATAAAAAGTTCTATTTATGTTGTTACTATTGCTTGTATTATGAGAATGAATGTTATTACATAATGTTTGTTGGACAATTTGTTTAGGCTATAGGCAATGATGTCATAGATGTATAGATTCACCTCAGTTTGAAATTTAAGCTTGCTAAATAGAGGTTTACAGTGAGCATCAAAATGGGCATTACTAAGAATTCTTACAACTTTCTTTTGGATCAGTAAAATTTCACTTGTCCTTGAGGCATTCCCCCAAAAAATTAGGCCATATCGAAAAACACTTTGGAAAAAACCAAAGTAAGCCATACGAATGTAGTTATCATCCACTACAGTTTTCAAAGGTCTTAGTAAATAAAATACACGGGACAATCTAGTAGATATATAATTAATATGTGGGTCCCAACTAAGCTTATGGTCAATTTGCATTCCCAAAAATTTTACAGTATTTTGGGTATTGATTGGTACAGGTTCTATGGGCTTCAGACCAAAGAAGATGTCCTGGGTTTTATTATTATTTAATAGAAAACTGTTGGCCTGAAACCATTCAGATGCATTATTTAATGCATTCTTTGACAACTGCTGAAGCTCTTTTAATGTATTACTAGTTGATATAAAAGTAGTATCATCAGCGTACAAAATTGTTTTAACGGAATTACAAATATTACTAGGCAAATCATTAATTGAAATCAAAAATAACAAGGGACCAAGCACAGATCCCTGTGGTACCCCGCATTCAACCACAACTTCATCTGAAAAATTCCCGTCTATACCCACAACTTGCCTTCTATTAGTTAAAAAAGATTTCAAAAACTGAAGCATAGAACCTTTTAGACCATAGTACTCAAGTTTGGAAAAAAGATCTTGATGGTCAACACAATCAAATGCTTTGCTCAAGTCACATAAAGTGGCCTGAGCATAGTCCTTAGCCTCAAAAGATGCTATAACTTCACAAAATAGTGCATCAAGAGCATCAATAGTAGACTTGCCTCTACGAAAGCCATACTGTGACAGCGAAAATAAATTGCTACATTCCAAGTAATCATTTATTTGGTTGAATACCACAATCTCAAACACCTTCGACAGAACAGGGACAATTGAAACAGGCCTATAGTTTTCGGGTTTGTCTCTGGCACCTTTTTTGAAAATTGGACAAACACGAGCCAGTTTGAGTTCATCTGGAAAAAATCCTTGATACAGACAATGATTGATAACAAATGTGAAAGGATGTATAATTCCAGAAATTATATTCTTCAACAGATTATTAGACATACCATAGCAATCGCTTGAATTTGAGTTTTTTAAACTTTTTACAGCTCTAAAAACATCATTTGTACTTATAGATTTAAAAACAAATTCTATTGGTTTAAGTTTAAAATTTTTTATCAGGTTTGTTGGAGTTGAATGTTGAAATGTTTTGTGTATACTCTGTTTAATATCCTTTACTGAGTCAATAAAATAATCATTGAATTGCTGAGGTGTAATATTGGGTTTGAAGTTATCTTGAGATTGAGTGTTATCTTTTATTAATTTCCAAGCTGTTTTACACTTATTTCTACTAGATTCAATCAGTTTACTGTTGTAGTCCAACTTAGCCAGTCTAATTTGTTGCCTATAAAGAGCTTTCAATCTGTTTAACTGTACTTTTGTCTCAGGTGATTGAGATTCCTTATAACGCCCACTAAGTTGCAATAAATTTTGTTTCATTGCGGCAAGTTCGTTTGTATACCAAGTTTTTCTGTTCAATTTACCACTACCACACTTAGAGGAAACAATCATTCTCACTTGACAGCAATAATTTACAGCATCAATTATTTTATTAAAAAAACAAGAAAATAATAGAGCAGAAACCATAAAACAATAATGAAACTCTTGGTCCCAATCAGTAGAATGCAGCACATCTAACAGATTACTTATACTATTCTTTGGTAATACCTTTTTAAACATATTGGGCCCAATTTCCGAATTAACTACTGACGCAGTCTCAGACTGAGATATATTTAAATTAAAAACTAACCCATCATAGTCAGAAAAAGGAAAGTTAAAAAGTTTGCAGCAAGGTTTAACTTCGTCTCTGATCTTATTAACAAAAATATTGTCTAGACAATTACTCCCTCTTGTTGCAGCAGAATTTCTACAAAAATAGTTATACTGTCTGAGTAAGTTAAGGAAAGCTCTTACAGTGTGTTTATCCTTAGTGACATCGAATTCGGAGTTTACATCTCCTCCAACCACCACAATGTAATTAGGCCACTGACAGGAAACAAAATGTAAAAAGGTAGTTAGTTAGTTAAGGTAGTTAGTAGTGAATCACCCTGTATGTATAGATAGGTAACAACAAATATACAAGTTATCAAGCAGCAATCATGAGCCTTCCTCTCATACGAGACTGGACTGTTGCTTTCAAGGATAGTACAGAAGATGATGTTAGCTTTCCCGACATATCTACCAGCCACTTCAGCGTAAAACTCTTCTAGATTTGGTGCAGAGTCGTGAGGTTTCATATTGGATATAATCCTTCATTGTGTCAATTTTATTGTCTGCCATAGCCAAATATGAGGTGAGATATCAGCTATATATAGCTATGGACAAACAGTGGTCGCTTCAGGGGAGGGGGCATTGGGGCCATACCCCCCCCTGAGGACTACAATGAACCGTGTAACAAATCTTTTAAATTAGTTATTATAAATTCATTGCTTATTAAATGTTATAGTACTACTGGCAAATGTTACAAAGAAGACAAGTCAAAAACGGCTGGAGATTCAACTTTTAAGTCCTTGACTCGATAAGCTCAGATCTATCGAATCATTTAAATACGAAATATACAAGCCTCGCGAGCTGACTCTAAAGCAGTCTTTGGCCAGCCGCATTGGCCAAAGAAAATGGCATTTATGCTAAAGCGTGCAGACTCTCTGCTGCAGGCGGTCATGACGTGGATAACTAAGAAAAGAAACATGTGATCAGTTAATTCAGCGACACGACGCAACTGGTCTGATAAGCCCCTCTTACACGAAGCGGGATTTGGCGAGACACTGTTCAAGGTTATCACCAACGCGAGCCTGGCTCGGCTCGTGCTACTGTCTTCACGACTTGCTAAGTCCGTACGCGCCTCTACTGGGGATTCACAAATGGGAAGAATTTAGGAAAATATGAACTTATTTTTTTAATGCGAATTTGAAACTTTTTAGCGTTTAACAGAGAAGTGCTAATTTACTGATTAGAATTCTCAAAAAAAAAAATAAATAAATAAATAAAACGAAGGTTATCAGACATTTTTAACATATAAAGACTATTAATTTGAGTTGTACAATAAAATAAAATCGTTATAAATCAGAATTAAATGAAAATTATATGTTAAAGCAGTTTTAAATAGATTGACTTCTTTTATGGATAAACATAAAATTTTATTTTCTGATCAATTTGGATTTTTAAAGGGCAAGTCTACTGTTGATGCCATGTTCTTTCTTACTAACATCATAGTAAAAGAGCTGGATCAAAGGAAATATGTTGCGGGTATCTTCTTTGATCTCCGTAAGGCCTTTGACATGGTAAATCATGTCTTACTTCTAAAGAAATTTGAGAACATTGGAATAAGGGGCACTGCTCTAAAATGGTTCTCCTCCTTTCTCACTGGGTGTAGGCAAATAGTAAAGATACCTTTTGTAGATCAAGATTTTATGAAATACTCATATTCAGATGAGAAATTTGTCATCTCTGGAGTCCCTCAGGGCTTTCCCCGGGCCCGCTACTGTTTATTTTATATATAAATGACTTAAAATCAAGGGTTTTTAAGGGTAACCTTTGTCTTTTCGCAGATGACACTTCACTCGCTACATCACATCAAGCACGAAAAGATTTGGAAATTGACTGTTATGTTGAATCAATTAATATTGTGCAGTGGTTCCAAGAACATTTTTTGTGTGTCAATTCTGATAAAACTAAACTGCTCGATTTTTCGATTGGTCATAAAGAAACATTACATCTACAATTTTCCTTAGGTGAAAGTGTTATTACTGCGGAGCGTCTTAGAGATGAATAATGAATAATAATGAACATGACGTAACATTTTTGGGACTTCACCTTGATGCGAATTTAAAATTTCATTCTCACATAGAATGTGTTGCTAGCTGTTTATCTTCGGGAGTTTTTGTATTAAGAAGTCTGTCCACCTTCTCCAGTATTGAGATTCTTCTTTCAGCATATTATGCCCTCATCTATCCATTTCTTGCATATGCAGTTGTGATTTGGGGATCTGAGAGCTCATATACGAAGACTCTTTTCATTCTTCAAAAACGTGCTATGAGGATAATTGCAGGAATCGGAAAAACAGAATCATGTACACCCTACTTCAAGGCTTTTCATATACTCACCTTTCCATGTACAGTATTTACATTCTGGAGTCACTTATTTTTCTGAAAAAGAACCAACACATTTTCTTAGAATTTCTACCACCTTCAAACAGTATAACCAGGAACAAAACCAATTACAATATACCACCACACAAATCAATTTTTTTCAAAAACCACACAACTTATAACTGTAATAAAATATTCAATAACCTTCCAATTACTCTGAAACAAGAATATAATGTGGTTACCTTCAAAACCAATGTAAAAAGCTTTTTACTTAAAAACTGTTTTTATACCATTAAGGATTATTTTAATAAGAAATATTTTTAATTTTAACAATTGTAGACCTAATATTTGTATTATAGGTTTTATACTGGTGGTGCAGTGCAGTAACTCAGCTAATTGGGGACAAAGTGTTTGGGAGATTGAAGGCGATAGGTTCATGTTCGGTTCTCTTAATACTGACACGGTGTTCGCTCAATGGTTGTCATCAACGTAGAGAGAAGTACTAGAGAAGTATGGAGAGTCCGTGTTGAATGGTAGTCAAGGTTCGGATGTTGTGTAGGGGAGAGAACTGAGTGTCAGACTTGTCAGTTAGCTGAAAATCAGACCAACACTACGTGGTTCGGATTCCACGTAAAGCTGTAGGTCCTATAGTTGTCCTGGCTATTGGGCTATTAATAAATAGTCCTTTCTGAGCTAAGCCGAACTCAGATAGTAACAATGACTACATGTTCATCTACACTCATCACACTCATTCACTCCTCATATTCGCCCATATCTCTACGATCTGCGTCTTAGAGATGAATAATGAATATAATGTATTGAGCTATTTTTAATTACGACTGCTAATGCAAGTAACTTTGTTTGATGGCAATAAAGATATTTTGTTGTAAGATTTTATAACTCAAATGTAGGTATAACCATTTAGCTAATATAGTGAACACAATTCTGAAAAACTAATATAATAAAAATATAATTTACTTATTATATTAAAAAGTAACTAGCATGTTATGTTTTGGTAACATTTACAACCTAAGGAGATGTCAACTATGTTTATTTATTATTTTTACTAATAGTCTTATTAATAATTGGAAATACAATTTTTGTACGTCGTGAAAGCACTTTATACTTGTGTAAAGACCATATTTATGAAATATGATGTTTCTAGACCGGAAACAAATCTAGTCTCTCCACGATCCTACACAATTTCACGAGCCACCTTTGACAGTTGGCTCGTAATGGCTCGTCTATCCATCCAAACATCAAGGTCATCAGCGACTCGCGAATCCCGCGTCGTGCCTCGCGAATCCCGCGTCGTGTAGATACTCTTCGAGTTCGACACTTTCGGCAGTGCGTTTGGTTTCTTTCCCGTTTTTCTTTACTTTTTGTGAAAACGTTAATTTATGAATTGAAGTTTTTTACAATGTTTTACATGTGATGTGGTGATGATGTTCTAAAAGCAAAATGTAGTATTATTATGAATCTTGTAATTATGTATTTACCTTTGTTTGCGTCTTCTTTATAGAAACAACTCAATATGAAAATACAAAACAAATTTAGTTACATATTCCGGTAATACGTAATTTTAAAATTTGCTTCTAACTTTGGGTAAAAATATTCGGTTTATGTGTTTATAAAATTGTTTTACCTAGAATGGTATCAACGAATCTGTAAAGAGTGTTAAAACATCAATAAAAATGCATGCTTCAAACCTGAAATTAAAAACTTAAGGATTTCCAGATTGGGGGGGGGGGGGTTATTATATATCTTAAGACCCCTGATTGATATTTTCCCCTTCCCTCCGAAAACACTCTAGAGCCGCCACTGTGGACAAACCAAAAATGTCTTATCTCAAGAAGGCAATGTCTTTGGAGATGATTAGAACATATTCTCTGTATCCAGTTAATCTATCTTCTTTAGAATTTATAGTATCATGTGTTTTAGAGTACATTCTGTGCGGTGAGACGACACGATCCAATTATTATAGTACATTATACAATATATCATCGTACACAAAGCAAAGGTCACAAACTGTTTTTCTGTTGTACAAAGCAGTGGTAGATTATTCCTTTCCTTGTATGAAAATGTGACGGAAAATACCTTTCTATAAAAAATAGATCTTTAATCTTTTATTTAAATTTAATGTTTATAATTGTGCTAGTATTTATAAACTAGATTGAAATAATAAAATGTAAGTTATTAGCATGATTTGAAAAATTGTATGTATATTAAACATTATCAAATAGATACAAGCCCAACAATGTAAGGTTAGCGTAATAATACTAAATTTTCAAATCATTTTAAAATTTATGTGTCTTATACAGTACTAGATACATTTCTTTATCTAAATTTATTGTTAATTTATTGATTTTAATTCAAAATTTATCGTAAATATGAGAGAAATTGTTCATTTACAAGCTGGTCAGTGTGGAAACCAAATAGGAGCAAAGGTAAAAAGAATAAATAGATAGCCTACATTTTATGGAAGCCAACACTCAAATATATACTACCATAACAACCAATGTAGTTAATATTAAGTAATAATAATGCATTGTATTTGTTTATTTAATTAAATAACGTTGCATTTATACTGTATAACTTGATATAATTGATAATCTCTAGGTCACTTAAAACTACATTAGGCAAGCTCGTAGGTTTACTCTGAAAAATCGTTTCAGTGCACACTAGAAAAATATTTAAGGAGATTTTGACCAATATCCAATAACAGGAGCCTATTCAACATGCCCTATACTGTTGTAAATAGGTATAACACACAGCCAAAGCAGGTGTGAAACTAAAACATGTAGTAAATAGGCCACTATAAATTTTACCTATTTACCATTTGGGTATTTATGCAGTTTCTTGCCACCAAACAAATTTGGAACATTTTGCTTGAAATGGGTCTAGAATTGGCTTGTTTTCCTGCAGGTTTTATAAACGTCTTTTAGCCTTGACTCTTCATAAGGCGTGGCCTAGCCAGCTTATTCTTTTTATCTTTATTAGTGATATGATGTTAGAATCTTGGTAAAGGCTGTGTAGTTCTCTAATAAAATTTTTTCTAATACACCACACTCCTTCGTCATAACAGACCAAATATTTTACGCACAACTTTATTTTCTACTACAATATGCCGGCTTTCATTTTTCTTCTCAAGAACCCAGGTTTCCCTATCATACAATAAGATCGGTTGAATAATTGTTTTATATACTCTTGGTATGGTGCATTTTGACTGTAGTCTCTTGTAGAGAATTTTCATTCAAGCTCCAAGGCACTTATTGGCCTCTGCTAATTTACTTAATATCTCTACATCTTCTAGGTTTGGATTAAGACTTCTAATTAGTGAAAACAAATTTAAAGGCTGGCCAATTTAATATTTGTATATTTGCCTGTCCTTTACTTGAGCTAAATAAACTAATAAATTAACATGCTTTGCTTGAACATCCAGTCTTTCGTCTTGGTTTAAGATTGAAACATCATCAAAACCCATTCCCATATCAGTACTCTTGTTGTTTTTGGCTTGAAATGTTTCCATATAATCAATATTAATGTTTGTACAGTTCATTTGTCGCCAGGACAGATTTCAATCCATACAAAGTTAAACACTCAATTTATAATAAATATTTAACGATAAATACTTAAACATCTTTACTTTATAAACATCAATATTATGAAAATTGGGATATTTTGTAAAACTAGATTAGGATATATTCAAGTATAAATACACATAGAGTGGTATTGACTCACCCGGCCACCCAAACACATACAGTGGTATTGACCCAACCGCACACCCATACACATACAGTGGTATTGACCCACACGCCCAGCCATACACGTACAGTGGTATTGACCCACACGCCCACCCATACACATACAGTGGTATTGACCCACACGCCCAGCCATACACGTACAGTGGTATTGACCCACACGCCCACCCATACACATACAGTGGTATTAAATAAGAATAAGATTTTGGCCTAAGTTTGAAATACAAATGCTATATGAATTTTGTGTAAAGCTTAGTTGGTTAACATTCATTGTAGTGGAGTTTGTAGTGTTACATATTTTGTCTATCCAACATCTCATATCACTGGTTTTATTATATTGTCAAATTAAAATTAACAAATAATGAAAACATTTGAATTTACTGTAAATTTTCCAGTTTTGGGAAGTTATATCTGAGGAACATGGTATTGGACATGATGGTCTTGCCCTGGAACAAACTGCTCTTCAAAAAGAGAGAATAAACGTTTATTACAATGAATCCTCAAGTTCTAAATATGTTCCACGGGCTATTTTAGTTGATCTTGAACCAGGGACTATGGATTCAGTTCGCTCAGGACCAATTGGCAGCATGTTTCGTCCTGACAATTTCATATTTGGACAATCTGGGGCAGGGAATAATTGGGCCAAAGGTCATTACACTGAAGGAGCAGAACTTGTTGAAGGAGTTATGGACATTGTCCACAGAGAAGCTGAGAACTGTGACTGCTTGCAAGTAAGTATTATTTTCATAAACATATTTTCAGAACAAACAACAGTTGCTTAAACAATATTAATGTGCAATATTTAAAATGGGTAATCTTAAAAAGTTAAAGTAAATTTCATTCATATTTGATCCAGCATATGTACAATGCCTTTGATAACAGATTTGGGGTTACTAAGTAATTTTTCCAAACAGGCCACTATTTATAAAAACAATCCACAGAAACGAAGACCTATCAGAATGCTTTAATAACTGCCTACTTAACTTATTTGTCAGTTGTGGGATATCAGTTGTGTATCGCAATTATGGTGCTCAGACAGTAATCAGGTTCCTGTACCCCATAAGTGTCAATCCGTTGTTATGACCTATTTATTCATCCTCCACTGGGAGTCCTTATGAACCATCCTACAATTATATGAGAAATTGTTCATCTTGAAATCTTCTAAGAACATTTTTAAACTTTGTACAACATTTCTCTATAATATTAGTCCCTGACCTCAAAGCAATCAGTGCTGTCTTTATGATATAAATGCTGTATACATTTCCATTCATCCTGTAACATCTACAAAAATCCTGAAGGTAATATAAACAACCGCTTTGTGATGTTTATATTACCTATTCATCCCTTGAAGAAAATTAGACAGTTCATCGTTTATTTATTTATTTCTCAAAGGCAATCAACTATTTACAATATTTATATAGTATAACTTTTAAAGCTAGCTACCAAAAAAAAAATGAGTAGGGAAGAAAAATTCAAAGATTGTTAAGACAAAATCATAATAAAATTAAATTTAAAGTAAAAACTCTTGTCTTTGTGATTAAATATTGATTTCCCGCCACAGAGCTAAATCCAGGTTTCCTAACCATTCATCACTAGCACCTACAATTGAAAGACGACCAGCTAATCCCTCTTGTAAAGTTCATAATGGCTATCATTAACAATGCGATCTATAGTTTGAATTTCAGCTCCACAGTCACGTGACTGATCATTTGCCACTCGGCACTTATATTTCCAGTACAGTTCATTATTCATTAGTAAGATGCCGATCGTCAAGATGGGTGAAGATGAGGAGCGAAAGAGTGTAGTTATTGTTACTAACTAAGATCGACTGTTCCTCAGAAAGATCTATTTATTAATAGCCAGATAGCTAGAGCATCTAAGAGATTTACAACTTTACTTAGAATCCGAATCACGTAGTGTTGGTTTGATTTTCAGCTAACTGACAAGCCTAACACAACATCTGAACCTTGACTGCCATACAATATTAACAATAGTCAGGGCCGCCCAGAGACTTTTGGTGGCCCCGGGGCAAAGTTTACCATGTGGCCCCTTCCTTCACTTCAAAATATTTACTCTGATTGTCAAATATACTATAATTGATATTTTACTTTTAGCACATTCTACAATATTCTTACCATCTCTTTCGTTATATTACTATTGTAATTAAGATTCTTGTTCATGACGTTTTCCCAGGACTAGCTGCGAAGCTCCGGTAAGTTTTTCTCTAATTATCATATAATTTTTAAACATTTCCTTAAGTATTATCGCTACAATAACATCAATCTCTTATAACAAAACTGCTATTCTTTAATATTAAATAAATAATAACGAACCAAGCAATGCCACAGTCAGTTGCATAGGCAGTTGCATAGTTGGGCGCAGCAGCTCTTCGATTGCCAGTTGAGGAGCCATCCTCGCCAATGATATTAGCTGTGGGTGAGGGAGGGAGGGGCCAATAAATTTGTATAGGCCACTTGGCTTCGCTAGCTAAAGAGCAAGTTTATACTGAGAGTGGCCGAATGTTTAGGAAGTAAAATAATTTGGTGAGCGCGAACATATAGTGCTTTAAAAACAGTCAACTGAGAGTTGAGGTTATGTTATTGTTTTCAAAACAGGTTGTAGACCACTGGGTACATAGCTTATTGATGTTGGACATTAAAACATCTAGTTTATACTCGTGATTTTAGTTTGTCTTTGTGCTAAACTTTAAAACTATTCAATTTTTATTTCACAGGCATAAAAGGCATTTTGTACTAACTCAATTTTCTCAGCATAAAACACAGTAAAATTTGTCTGTCAAATTGGACACTATTTCATTGATGTACATCACAGTGTACACGTCCTTACAGTGACAGTGGTATTGACACACCCACACACCTATTCATGAACAGTGGTATTGACTCTCCCGCTCAACAATACACGTACAGTGCTTCAATCTTAGTTAATTTCACTTATCACTCAACAAACAATAAATAAATACTGTATTAATGATTGTCAAAAATATAAATGGCTTACTCGTTCGTCAGTGACAGTAAAAAATTATGAAAACTATTTTGATTGGTCGTAGATTTCGTTATGTTATGAATGACTGCATTAATCAATTATGCTATTTGTTTGGGAAAAACCTGTACGTGGGCATAAATGGTTTTTAATCAAGAGCTACTCTACTGAGTATGTTGAGAATACACCCCTGTTCCTGTTACAGTTTCAGGGTAAATTAAACCAGACAATAAAAGACTTACAACAAGTTAAATGTCACAAAATAAATATTATTCAAAAGGAGTGGTACAAATCTTAACAATGATGAAGATGTTTTATCTATTAACCTGTATACTTAAGAGCTCCTCTTTTCATTAAGACCTATGTCATAATATTTTGGTAAAATGTCTTTACGAACATCCATGTCATAATAACTAGTAAATTTAAAATGTCAAAGGAAACATTACAGTAGAGAGAAAGTAAACAAAATGCATGTACAGTAAACTCTAGTTAACCGGTTAAATATGATGGAAGGTGAATCCGGATAGTACAGAACGTAACAAAATTATAATTTTTAGACAAGATTATGCCACGCAATTCCTCCTGCGATAGCGTAGGGCAAGTTGAATGTAATGCATCACACACACATATTGTTGCACATCCGGTAAGCGAGCGGTGATGTTGTTGTATGCATATTTACCAGATTTAAGTACCTAGATATGTACTGTAATTTAGTGGTTTCATCGTTAATTTATTCTTTTTATATTGTAAAAATATATAATTTACTTTGCAGTTTATTACAATACTATATTGAAACATTTATATTCTATTTTTATTGATTTCAATAAAACGTTACCATAAATTACTGGGCCTAAACTTTACCTTTTTGTTCTCTCAATATCTGGAAATGGAATATGAATCATAGCAAATTAAATTAATTGATAATTATAGTAGTTTACTAGGAAATCCAAAAGAACGCATTAAATTACAGAAATATCACTCTATAAAATACAACAATAACAAAATATTACTTTACTGGACGACAGTAAAAAAACAGACTAATGATTGACGATGTCCCCAATCTATCCTTCATGACAATTAATTGAACTCTTCCAGCCACGTTGTTACAACATTGTATATTTTGCCTGCGGGTTTTTTGGCTGCAAAACACAGTTACTACTGAAATACGACTACTATTTATTAAATTTAGTGCATGTATTGAAAAATTGCACTAAATTACTGCAAAGAGGAAAGAGTGCAACGTTACCACGTTCGAATGGAATGCCACCGCCTACTACCAGCTTTGAAACCAAGTTTGTAAGAACATTTTCTCATAAAGACTTTTCGACCTTTTTAAAATGTTTTTACTTAATTTTGTTTTCTTATTTATTTGTGTTGTTCTTGGGCTTCCACTTTTTTATTACAATTTATTAATTTGCATACTTTAGGCCGCAGGAAAACTGATCACTCGTTTTCACATTATTTTCACATTATTATTTTATTTTATTTTATTTATTTTATTATTCGTATTTCACATTATTATATCTATTATTTTGCTACGATGAGTCAAGGGATTTTCGAAACACTAAATCAAGATTATTTATCTACATAAACAGAATTTGTGAAAAAATACAAAATAAGGATAAAAGCTTAATCAACAAACCACTACAAATACAAATCAATTCGCAATTGATGTATTATCTTAAGTTTATAATAGTAATATATCATCACTAATGGTTTTGTAGGGATTACAACGTGACCAAGCGATTTATTTTCCTACCACTAAAAGCCAAGATAGAGTTGAATTTAGGACAAGTATAACAATTTTGTTTGAAGTAGTATATACTTTCAAAATTAAAGTTAAAAAATAAAACATACAGAAACGTTCTTGTCCACCTTGTATTAAACACGTCCAAAAACGGAATTTTGAGTAAAACAAATGTAAAGTTAGTGGGTCTTTTGACATGTTTTATATAAATAGTGTACGAAAACAGGACATCTCATAGAGGTGGCCCACTGTCCACACCACTCAAGTATATTTATATGTTCGCAAACTGGAATTTATATTTTGGTGTGTTCACAAGCTGCATGACTTTACACTTGTTCGCAAACAAGACAACTGGTGAGGGGTACAGTTGCAGTCACACACCAACCAGAGCGTATGATGTCACACCACTATGTCGACCGCTGACAAACTTCAAAGACCAGTGTACAACTTTCTCCAAAAGGCTCCCTGGTTGCTATAAAACAAATGGTTTAGTTTAAACGTTTTAAAACTAAAACTGGAAGACTTATCTGGCCTAATATCACTTTTGATATAGGCCTGAATCGTTTCTTATCTAGTAGATTATTAAGTATTTTCTTTTTTGTTGCATGGAATGTGGCCCTCCTTGTGGACTAAGTCTGTGTGGCCCCGGGGCAATTTGCCCCTCTTGCCCCCCCCCTCTGGGCGGCCCTGACAATAGTAAAACAAATTAATATCCAGATTAATACAGCTTTAGGCAATCTAATAAAGGAAAAATCCGGCTATAAGATTCTAACATTAATTAACACTCTAATCACAATGATTTGCTAATCACTAGAATAAACAATAAGCAGTTATAAGCAAGCCTGACCTTTGTTTACATTCACGTTTCGTAAAGAAATATGCATATCACATTGCGAAGGTTATATTTAACTGTGCAAGGGTGTACTTGTAATGCATAACAGAAACTAAATTGTACTATTGTAATGCACTAATGTATTGTTAAGGTTACCATATGTTCTCTTTTCCTCAGACATTTCCTCTTTTCCCCGGACATGTCCTCTTTTGTTTCTCGATATTAGAGACTGGGAAGTATCGCAGGAACCTTCGTTATCGGACCACAGACACATTCGTTTTGTGCTTAAGGGCAAGACATAGGTTGTACAGGGATCCCAGTCTGACAGATTCCTGACAGAATCAAAGGCCAGATTCGATCTGGATTGGAACGTGAGGAGAGAGTGGACTTACGGAGGTCGTAATCACCTCTATGAGAACAACTGCCCTTTGAAGGCATAAAGGGACGCTAGAAGTCGGAGGTGGTCTAACGGACTGGAGGACGATGGAAGGAGGACCAAAAGGCGACTTGGTAAGGCCAATAGGTCAGGTAGTGACGCCGACTGGATGGCCTGCCAGGAGTCACAAAGATAATACAGACGGGAGGTTCATAGGTTCTCCAGGAAATCCTAGAGGGACTTTTGTACCTCTATAGAGCAGACCTCAGTGATGTCTAGGCTTCACAAAGTGCTGAGGGAAGACTGGACCCCTCATTAAAGATGATTGGGAGTGGACCAGATCTGAAAAAGAGACTTTGCAGCTTCTCTTTGAGACTCACTTTCTGGGCTCCGCCGAGAAACCGGTGGTGGGCCCCCCCATTGAAGTGGGGCAAGTGTGCACCGGGTCTTCGCATGTGGACTGGATTGAGGCAAGGAGGATTGTCAAGAACAAAAGGTTAAGTGGGAAGTTGAGTTGCTCCTTTCAAGAGCGCGGGGCAGATGGCATCCTGCCTGTGCTCCTGCAGAGGGGCTTGGGAATGCTCCTGCCCCACCTGACCCTAATATCTAGGGCTTCCCTGGCCTTGGGTCACATTCCAAGGCTGTGGTGGACCGCAAAAGTGATTTGTATCCTTAAACCTGGAAGGGACACACATTTCAGGCCTAAAGATTTCAGACCGATCAGCCTCATGTCTTTTCTACTAAAGACATTGGAGAGGTTGGTCGACACGGACATAGGGGGGGCGTTCAACTATGTCTCCCTGCAGTCTATGATTGCTGCTGTCACTAGGACAGGCATCAGTGGTACCATCACCAGATGGATCGAGGCCTACCTACGCAGCAGAACGGTTAAGGCAATTCTAAACGACGCAAAGGTGCTAAGGGGTGCTAAACGGGATGGGCTTATATGCTCAGGCATACGCAGATGATGTGTGCATACTGGGCATTGGCAAGTTTGACTGCACAGTGTCAGACATTGTCCAGTCTGCCCTGAGATTCTTAGAAAGGTGGTGTTATAGAACAGAGAGACAAGGGGCTCTCTGTTAATCCTAACAAGACAGAACTTGTACTCTTCACTAGGAGGAAGAGGCTGGATGGCCTATACATGCCCATCATGGGAAGCACGGTGCTAAGAGCTTCAGTATCTGTGGGTCACTCTGGATGCTAAACTGAACTGGCTCAAGCACCTACAGGATAAAGCCAGGAAGTTCAGAATGGCTTTTTGGGCATGTCGAAGGGCCATTGGAGCCTTAAACCTAAGATGGTGTATTGGCTATACACAAGTGTGCTTCAGGCCTCCTTATGTTATGCTGCAGTTGTCTGGTAGTCAGCCATGGCACAAAACAGTGCAAGGCTAACACTAGATAGATGCCAGAGAATGACGTGCCTGGGAATTACAGGCGTTATCAGAATAATCCCACTGGTGGTGGCGATGGAGATCCTCACTGGACTCCAGCCTATGCACCTGTTTGTAAAGGGGGAGGCTTGTAAAACAGCCTTTAGAATAGGTGCGTCTGGTGGCTGGCTGTCTGGCCAACCGGGACTCCATGGTGACATACTATCTAGGGACATTGATCTGGATCTGTTGCTTGCAATGGGGACAGACTCAATGACACCTAGGTACAGAATTGACAGACATGTTAGGGCCTCCCTTCCAAGCAGAGATGACTGGTTGGGGAGTACCAAGCCTGTACGTGTCAAAGGAAGCATCTGGTTTACGGACGGCTCACTTATAGAAGGAGGTGCGGTTGCTGGGGTGTACGGGAGTGAGGTACGGGTGCTGGGGTGTACGGGAGGGGCGTACGGAAAGTTCTGTCTGTACCTCTCGGAGCCCATGCTACCGTCTTCCAAGCGGAGGTGATGGCAATCATGACTGCCGCACAGGAAGAAATGCGTTTAGGGGGCATCGGAGGAGTTGTTTCCATCTGCTCAGATAGTCAGACGGCGATAAATGTGATCATGGTGCCACGTACCAGCTAAGTTGGTATGAGAGTGCGAGGGGATCCTTGAGACCCTTTGCCAGCATAAACAGGTGAGACTCATATAGGTCCCCCAGAGGGTTGATGCTCTGGTTAGGAGAGGGGCATCCCTTTCCAGAAGGTTAAGAGTAAAATTGATCGATGGACCTTTGAGGAACACGCTGGTAGATGGAGGAACGATCCGGGCTCAGGCGGTCTCGTGCACTTCAAGGACCAGATTACAGCAGTTACAGCCGAGCTTTGTGGAGCTGCAACTGGGTCAAGGTGAGGGCTGTAACGAGATGGCTGACCTGACATAATCTCCTTCATAGACTTATGAAGATTATGGGCCTAACAGAAGACTCCACATGTAGGCTCTGTGAGGAGGATGAGGAGAGCTCCATACACATATTGTGTCATTGTGGAGCTCTTTCATATCTTAGGTACAAGACTCTAGGTACTGCTTTTCTGGAACCAGAGGATATCAATCGGGCTACACTCGGGGAGACCCTGTCCTTCATTAGGGGGACTGGTCTCTTGTTTGCCAGACTCGGGGCGCAAAGGGCCATGGAGTCTAGGCGTAGTGGGCTTGGTGACAGGACCACAACCTAGTGTATCCAGTCTGTCCTCTTTTAGCGTCATATGAAAACGTCCAGGCGGATTTTTTAGAAACCCCCTCCCTATTTGTCCAGGGTTTTTAGGAGCGGTGAATGGATATCGGGAATTACACTTTATATCGATTCATAGTTGATATTTAAGTCTTCAGTATTGTTTGTTAAAAACAACCGTCACTTTATTAGCAAAACAAAACATCATTATTAATTCGAAAGTATGATTTTTATTTCTAACTCAATAATATCAGTTGGTAAGCTATGTTACCTTGTGTGTGTTCTGGAGATGCTGTGGGCACAGTACATAGAATAGAAAACGGAAGGTATCATGCACATATATCATGATGTCACATAGGCAAAATGACAAAAATAAACACAAAAATAATATTCTAATTCCCATTCAAGCTTATAAATAATTTACATTTACCATAAGTTATAATAATTTTTATCCAGGCTAGAACTATAATAGTACCGGAATGTTAACTAGTTATTACTGTATATCAAATTTACACCAGTATTACTAAAAAACCTATTATTTATCACATTTATATTTTAATGTGTGGTTGAGAGGAATATTTCCTATAGGTTTTTTTACATTTTAGAATTTTAACTTTTCGAGAGAAAAAGTTCTTATCAGTTCCCTGAAACATTGTTTCTTGGCTTTTAATAGTCGTAAAGTTAATTATTTGGTCTTTTTATAATCCTTGTGACATGTACAGTTACAATATATTACTTTCATATCTGTAAGTAAATGCTGTGATTTTAAATTGATTTAAAATAACTTAAAATTTATAAATTTAAATCAATATAAAATCATTGCATTTACTTACACATATAAATTAAATGGATCGTAACAGTAAATTTCATAAGGATTAGAACGTGACCAAGTAATTAATTTTACAACCTCTCAAAGCCAACTAAACCTTGTTTCAGGTAATTGATAAGAACTTTTTTCTTAAAAAGTTAAAATTCTAAAATTTGTGAAGCTTATAGGAAACATTCCTATTAACCACATACAGTAGAGCCTCGTTATCCAACATGCTGTTATTCGACATTCTGTTTCAACCGACATACCCGTCCCGAAATCACCACCTTAAAAATGTCTGATTTTCAGAGATAGTCGGGACTGGAACTGACTTTTATACAACGAAAATCGGTTAATTTGTTACAGAATTTGATTGTGTACTGTAGTATATGTACTGTATTACGTAACAATACAGCAATAAGTAATGGTCAGCAATTGTATTTTTGAATGAGCAGATAAAGTAATCTTGTTGCTTATTGTCCGATCTTCAGTTTTGCTGCGTGAGCATAATATCTAACTAAGAAGTGTATTTTTTTAGACTTGTGTGCTATTAATTTAACTAATTAATTTATACTCTTCTTAAATTAAATAAATAATACAGTTATCTTGTATCTGTATAAGGTTCATTTATAATTGTTTAATCTTATATTTAGTACATATTACTATTTTATTTACAATTATATTTTATTCATTCACCTTTCATTTTAGGTATTATTAAATAACTCTGTATTTTGCAACTTATACATTATACTGTACTGAAATGTAATCACGTTGTATTTATTATTGTTATCAGTTTTATTTTGTGTTCTATAACCCAAAGTAATGATTTTTTAAACAGTACTAAAGTATTATTACTTAGTAAAATGCATTAAAGTACTTAGTTATACAAAAATTAGCGTTTTTAATGCAATTCCCTATTATCTGACATTTTCACTTATCCGACGTCATCACGGCCCGCATACGTTGGTTAAGCGAGGTTCTACTGTATTAAAATATAATTTGTTATATATTAATGGGGTTTTTAGAAAAACTGTGTAAATTTGATGTTCACAGAAAACTAGTTGTTAGAATTCTGGTTCTTTTTAATTCCAACTAAGGTAAACATTATTAAAACATATAGTAACATTGAAAAATGTATATGTCATAACATGGAATTAAACAAGGAAAACAATGCTGTAATTGGATTTCATGGGGCTCTTAGTTTCTTACTTAACAAACTTCAAACTTGGTAACAGATCATTTCTGCGCCGATATTAACACGTGAACGTGGTCAATCGAAATGAATTTAAATTATGACGCATGAAATGCCTATTCGAGATGAAAAAGTAGTTGTTTATTCGCTAAACAATATAAATGTTACATTGTTTCTTAGGAAACAACCTCCAAACTCTGGTGCACATAATTTCTATGCCGACAGTAGAAGTCCTAACAGGGTTTGTGAAACAAAACTTAGCTGTTTTAGTTTCTATGGTGTTTTTTACATTAATTTTTATTACTTACCCGATACCGTCAACGATTATAGTGATGTTTAGTAATTGCTGATTACTATAGTTTCGACCTCATTGGGTCATTATCAAATCATACAAGACGTCAGTTTCACAATCTCACTTCTGACTTTAAGTTTGTCAATTGTATGTAATTTAAATGGAATGATAAAACTGTGGACTTGTAACACATATTCACATTAACACTTATATACATCTATATACTATTACATTTAGCACACTTAACACGTATTAAAACTTGTTGCCGGCCGGTGTTGCGATACCGAACTGACTGGTTTGCATGTTATCGGTTATCACTAAAACGATTCTGGAGGCAAAAAATATGAATAATTTTTATTTCCAATTGAAGGCCTCTTGATTTTATTTCGATATTTGGAAATGGATTTTTTTAATACCCATCTTCCACAATTAATCTCTATTGTAGGGGAAGGGGTATAGTTGCGATTTAGTGATCAGCCTAATGGTAGGGTGGGTATCCTCTTTTTCAACCCAGACAATATGGTAACCCTATGTATTGTATTTCATTTTATGATTTACTGACATGTTTATTCTATTTATTTATCTATTATTTATTTTTAGTAAAATGACTGAAAGAAGGATATGTTCTATGAGGCATGGCTAGGAAGAAACTGGATTAGTATTGCTGTAGCCACAAAACGAATGCAATAAGGCTGAATATCGTAATGGCTGGCCATGTGACTCCCATCCACCCGCTGATTTGGTTTTGTCTCTTTCCTGTACATCCGACCCACAGTCCCGCACTCATTTTGCTTGTAACGTTAGTTATAAGCATATAAAATTTTGTCTCTGCGTTGGAAAAATGTTGAGTGTCAAGAAAGAACAGTGTGTAAACATTAAATTTCTTTACAAACTTGGAAAATCTGCAAGTGAGACATTTTTAATGCTACAACAAGTATACGGTGATGTTTGTTTATCACGAATACAAATGTTTGATAGTTCAAACGATTTAAAGATGGCCGTCAAGACACAAGTGATGACGCACGCACTGGTAGATCGTCATAAAAAACAGATACTGATAGCAAACAAATTCGGTAACCTTGTTCAACAAGATCGCCTTTTAACTACCAGAACAATGACTGTTAATGGAATTGACAGGGAAAGTGTTAGGCAGATTGTTTAAAATTCATGAAAGTTTTAACGTTAGCAAAGTGTGTTCGAAAACTGTTCCAACAGAAGGAATGCCGAAGAGTGATTTGTTCTGACATCCTAGAAAACATTGAAAGTGATCCTACCATTAAGATAAGCGCTGTACTTATGATGAATGTTGATTTTTTACCTACGATCCTGAAAAAAAAAAAAAACAGCAATCAAATGCATTGGAAATCCCCTGCTTCTCCACGGTAAAAAAAGCATGAATGACAAATTTGATATCAAAGGAATTGTGCACATTAACTGGTACCAGAGGGGCAAACAGTCAACCAAAAATACTACATTAGCGTCCTGACTACCCTACGTGAGCGATTACAAAGAAAGAGGAATGATTTGTGGAAAAACAAGTCATGGATCCTCCACCAGAACAATGCCCCACCTTACAACACTTTGTCAGTGAAGACTTTTTGGCAAACCACAACATTTCCGGATTAGACCATCCACCATACTCACCTTACTTGGCCCCTGTGACTTTTTTTGTTTCCTAAAGTCAAGTCAGCATTAAAAGGAATGATATTTGAGACTGTTGAAGCATTAAAAGAAAAAGCAATGGAAGTCATGAACGGGGCTTATAGAAAATGATTTCCAGCAGTGTTGCACTTAGTGGAAAACTTGCGTGGAGCGGTGTAGAGAACGAGGAGGGGAGTACCTTGAAGGAGATAACAATTGTAAATAGTTGAAAGTACATTTTATTTTCAGCCTCAGTCCGGTTTTTGTCTAGCCACACCTTGTATTTCTTTTATTATAAACAGAGCTGTAAGTCCGATACAATAAACTAAACTCAATTTTTAATATTAGTGAATCTAACTTTAATACAATAAGAGTTAAATGTACCAAGGTATACAAGGTGTCGGGGTATCACTCTCGATAAAACCAGATATTTCTGCCATAGACTGCCCGAACGCTACACATTTCTGGAAAAATATCTGTCTTAAAATTAGTGTGCTGGAAGTGAGTGATTTTTCAGCATCAGACACTTGACTATAATACTGTTTTGTCTATTTGATCTAAAGATATTCCCTCAATTTAAGCATTCAGAATACTGTACTTTTTTCCTCATGACCAGCCGTGACATCAAAGATCTGAATATGAGAGGGTTTACTGTAGTTGCATCTTACCACTCCTGTGTGAAAGCTATTCAACATAGTCCATTCCTTACGAGGAAGGTTCTTTCCATTGGGGAATGATGTTGTTCTCATCCGCAGCAGAATTCTTTAAGCTGTACATCCCTGGGTGGTGCCAACGAATAAATATTTTGGTAGGTGACCTTTCACTTATGAATAATCTCTCAGCTATGCCAGATTCCAACCAATTTACAATAATATAAGAATTTAGTTACATGGCTGAAACAGGAAATAGCGATATACACTACATTAACAATACTCATAAACTGAATAACAGGGAACAATATTGTACTTACAATAATAATTATAATAACAACAACAATAGTATTTAACCATATCTATGGAGTATCTAACAAAACTATACTATCACAAGAAAAAAAAGGGAAAACAACAGCAGATAATTAATTATAAAAAAATAAGCCAGCTATATTTATCACATAATTAATACCATAAATGATCAACAACACCATCACTTCTTGATTAATTTTTTGGATTCTTAATAATCTTTGGCACCCCAGTTTGAAATTTAATTGTCAGATCAGACTCACATTACCTTTTGTCTATGATTTGGAATAATTATAAATTTTACTATCATAAATTTGTCCACTAGAATGGACTTTAATAATTGTTCACGATAAACATTATGTATTATCAATGTCATTATAATCATAAACACAAATCAAACAGTTTAAATAGAACATCGTGTTTTAGCCTGCTGACATTAAGATTGTATATATATAGGGCTGTTGGTTGAATTTCTAGCAGTGGCATGGCAGTTCGGCAAATTGCCACCTTAATCTGTCGAAATCTATCTTTCCATAAAGTTTTTGGATAAGTTCTCAAAAATAGACATGTAGAAAAATAAGCATCAATTAAAAAAAGTAGTATTGGAACGTGAATAATGATGATTGAAGAGTTTACTTTAGAATATACACTGCTTACTTTGCAGTGAAGTCAGATTTATATTTGGTCATTTCTTTCAATAACAAATACATTCTCTTCTCTAACATTCCTTTCATAACTAATCAAACTGACATAATACTTCACTAATAAAATTAAAAACAAAACAAAGGAAAGGTTTTAAGACTTCAGCCTAATAATGATGTTGTTTTTAAGGGATTTCAGATGACTCATTCACTGGGAGGAGGAACAGGTTCAGGAATGGGCACTTTGCTGATAAATCGTATGCGAGAAGAGTACCCTGACAGAATAATGAACACGTTTAGTGTTGTACCATCTCCCAAGGTGAGTAAACTCGTATTCTTCATTTTATCTTTGTTCACAGTAAATATATTAACTAGAATAATGAACATGTTTAGTGTTGTACCATCTCCCAAGGTGAGTAAAATCATATTCTTCATTTTATCTTTGTTCACAGTAAATATATTAACTAGAATAATGAACACGTTTAGTGTTGTACCATCTCCCAAGGTGAGTAAACTCGTATTCTTCATTTTATCTTTGTTCACAGTAAATATATTAACTAGAATAATGAACACGTTTAGTGTTGTACCATCTCCCAAGGTGAGTAAAATCATATTCTTCATTTTATCTTTGTTCACAGTAAATATATTAACTAGAAAATATGTTTAAATCTTTCTCAAGTGCTAAAACTCTGTGTGCTGTTTAAAGACTAATTTTTAACCATCTGTATATCATTTAGTTAAAATATTACTTTAATAAAAATATATTGTTATGATATTCACTTACACTTAAGACATTCACTACCATCACAGGTGGATTGCCACGCAAGACATGTGTATCATTTCTGATACACATGCAATGTTCTACTTCTGGCCATGTGTATCTGAAATGCACACAGTTACATTGAATTATTATTAGCATGACGTACCTGTGGCCTGGGCCAACACAAAAATATAGACAACTTTTGTCTGAGCCTATTTTTACCGTCTCAAATCTTATTGCAAAAAAGTTGTACATTTTCGGGCGAAATAACAATTGATAGGCTATTTTATAAAGTAGTAGCTTTAATGTTAGAGAAATATAAATGAGGTATTCAAATTGTCAAATATTGTAAACACATAAGAAAAGAGAAGCTATAAATGGTATAAAAGTTGTCCAATGAGTAACAATTTATAAAGAGAGTCCAATTTCCATTTGTTCTGTTCAAAGGTGATCATTGAAACATGGCCGAAACATGAAAGGAGTTCCTTCACATGAAATTGTAAAAACTTGCTTAGCCATCGATTTTTTCCCATCAGCATCCTGTGTCCAGATCTTCCTTTGGCTTTGTAGCAGCTGCGACATCTTCCACGGGTTTTTTTTGGAGGATCTCCTTTCACACAATCGATCAACCGATGGGGTGCTTTGCTGATCGATCTTCTCGGTGCTTCTGTTGCATAGCCAAGCATGGTTAGTATGATACTTTCCCGGAACTTCTTGATGGGCATTCTGTCTGGAGTATTTTCTGCATAGAGGAAATGAGCGTTGACAACGATCATTCCCCACAGCATCTCCACAGCAAGTTTCTGGTACGATTTTGTCCCTCGCCTCAAAGCTGTGCCATATGTTGTCATCTGATCACTCATATCAATGGAAAACTTTCCATCGTTGTACAACATGACATCTTTTGGTTTTGTCACGATTCTCCCAGTTTTTGAAGCAACTTCCACCTGTTCATTTGTATGAACTGTGGATAGCAATGACACATCACGTTTGTCTTTCCATTTCAAAAACACAATGCCCTCACCGGTTTCACTCGTTACGGTTTCACCTTTCTTTAGTTTGGCTGACGCTTGGGGAGGAAAATATTTCCGATCCGTTCTAACGGTCCCGATCAGGTGCGTATCATGTTCTAGAAGACCTACTGCAAGAGGTACACTGGTGTACCAGTTGTCGGTTATTAGTGTTTGGCCCTCTCCCATCAAGCCTCCTGGTGCTTGTGTTTTTCCACCATCTAGTAAGCCTCCCAAGAGTTTGTAGATTACGTTCTCAGACGCACTTCAGTCATCATCTGTTTTATCTTGCCCTATGTAAACAGAGAAATTCCAGGTATAACCTTTGCTAGCACACAATTTGTACAGTTTGATTCCGTAACGATGGTGTTTTCTCAGATTGTAGTGTCGAAAGACAAGCCTACCCCTCCATAAAACCATGCTTTCATCAACGCACATTTTGGTTCCAGGGGTATAGGCCTGTTTGAAGCGTTCAATACACATGTTCATAAAAATTTCAATTTTATGAAGGTGGTTGTTACCTGCTTCATTGTTGTCTGCAAAGTGCCACCACATTCTCAACAGTATCTCAAACCTGTTGCGGCTCATTGTATTCATCACTAGTTTATTGTCGTAAAGAGGGCTTTTGCTCCAATAATCTTGTAAAGACAAATACTTCACCAAACCCATGTAGCCAATCAAAGCCATGAACTTATGCATTTCGTCATCATGAGTTGTAGGGGTCCATTTATGCAGTCGTGAAAAAGGTCTTACTTCATCCTGATTTTCTAGTTGCTGAGTCGCATACAAATTCGTTTGCTCAACCATCAAATTCACTATATCATCATCAATAAAATGCATGAAATAATCAATCGGTTTTGCATGAGCCAGTTGTCCGCAATTCAGCATTCATTCCAGAATTTCCAGTAAAGGGAATGTCTTTTTTTATTCCTTGCCACTGGCTCCATTTTATATCTCTCTCTGTACCAAATAGTTTGAATTTGTAATGGTTTTCTCTTACCTTTTCTCTTGTTCCCATTACCTTGTCCTTCTCCTTCAGTTATGTCATCTTCTGTTTCATCGTCTGCTTCATCTCCATCAGTAAAAGCTTCACTCATGACCTGTTCTACATCCTCAGAGTTTGCCGTTTCCTCATCGTCTTGTAGGCCTAATTCTTGGTTAGTCTCTTCTGTTGGTCTACCTATTTCTTCTCTGTCTGCGTCCTTTTTTTCTTAGGTACCTTCTTAGGTCCCTTTTCAACCAAGGTATTTTCACATTTTATTTTCTTACTTTGAGTTTTTTTTATTGTATTTTTGGGAGTCTTCTTTACGACGGTCTTTTTGGACATCGTTTTTTTTTTGCGCAGGTTGGGCCAGACTCCTCGTCTGAGTCAAACTGGAATAAACTTCTTGACGTACCTGCTTGTTGGTCAGCTTCCAATTGTCTCTGATATCTTAGTTCAAAAAGTCTTGAGGTTTTGTACATCCCATCCTCTTCATCACTAGGTCGATAATCAGGGTCTTTAACCGAATCGAACACTTCACTTTCAGCACTCAAGTCTGTCAGACCTTCATCGTCATCATCGTCTAGTACTCTATTTATTTTTCTCGGAGTCAACTTTTCTTTGTCTATTTTTGATAACAATTATTGCTTTTTGATAACCTCAAAACTCAAACCTAAAAACAATTACTTTTATTAGTAAAATTTCATATAAGCAAACCAAGTAAAACACACACACATTGGGAACTTTGAATCCATTATCTGAGACATAACCTCTACTGATATTTCACCACAAGACAACTGGAACAAAGAAAGAACAAAAAAATGTCAGATGCAGCCCATAGATACTCTTCATTAGTTGTGTGCAAAAGTGATACACATGGCCCGAGTGGCAAAAACTGATATTTGGCAAGGTCTAGGCCATGTGTATAAATTTTGCACACATCAATAAAAAAGCAATAAAACTGTTATAAGCACTCAAAAACAATAAATTCTTGTTTAGAACACAATTTTGTACCTAAAGAAACAATAATATGCACGTGGCCTGGGGTGACCGAAAATGACCTTACATGGTGGCAGTGAATGTGTGGAATGGTGTTATGAAAAATTCATAAAAAAGACTAAATGTATAGATTAATGTATCATATTTAAAATTTCTACCAAACAATTCCAAAACTGCCGATTTTTTTTATGATATTTTTTGGGCAGAAAGGAGACAACTTTGATGAATGAGGAACGTGTTTAAAATAAGTTCTTTTGTATTAAAAAAAAAACAAAAAAAAACAGCATGTGTGTAAATGTCATTCATTTCATATTTGACTTCACGCGTCATCACAAAAATGTGATGAATCGGAGGAATAATACAACAATTATTGAAATTGCAAAAATATACTTAATATGTACTTAACACAATCAAATTTTTTCCTAACTAATAGTATTCTTTTCTGGATCTAAAAATCACAACAAAAAGCAGTTTCAGATTTATCTTTGATTATGGTTCAAAATTACATCATAAAACAAGCAGTCTATGTATTTAAATTTTTGGAAAAAATGGTTTCTAATTTTGCTAGCTTGAATTTTGATTTCGAGAGAGAGGCGGCAGCAAATCTAGATGTACAGCATAATTAGATTTATTCAATCCATACGATATTTGTATTAATTACTGAAAAATACAAATCCTAAAGATATTCCCATAATGCTTGAAATTTTAATTTTTTAACCATTCTGAATTTTCTTAGGGGTTTGAAAAAGTTGGTATTGTCATAGTTGATAAAACTGCAATGAGCAAATTTGACAAAATCAGCATTTTTACACCTAAACACAAATCTAAATTTCATTTTTGGCTTTGAAATTAAACAATTTTATTTATCAGTCGCCACGAAACTAAAATGTATGGAAATGTAAAAATATTTAGCCCTTTCTTCAGAGCTTGGATGAGTCAAAATGTTAAATACACTATTAATATTGTAGATTTATTCAAATAGAGTACCTATCAAATAAAAGGGATTATTCCTCCAAATCAGAATATGTCGTGAGGTTTTTAAAGTAAAAGTATGTGAGGGCTACTGCCCCCTCCTCCCCAATCTAATGTTGAATATTGACTTAGCATACTCAGATAAAGAATTAAATTAAAGATATTTTTCTCTTGAAACCAAATAATTCTTTAGGTTTTGAAAAAGTCTACATATATGAATAAATTTTTGAAACTTAACACCGATTTCAGTATCTTTTTGACATAAATTGCATCTTATTCTTATTCTTACATATGAGACACAGACACAACGTTGTTGGTATTTTAAGGCGAATATGAATGATTGGATGAGTGTAGTCTGGTTACTATCTGAGTTCAACTGTTCCTCAGAAAGGGCAATTTATTAATAGCCCAACAGCCAGGGCAACTAAGGGACCTACAGCTTTACGTGGAATCCGAACCACGTAGTGCTGGTCTGATTTTCAGCTAATTGACAAGCCTGATACTCAGTTATCTCCCCCACACAACATCCGCACAATGATTACCACCCAACATGGACACCCCAGACTTTTCTAGTAGTGTCCACGCCAATAGCAACCATCAAGCGGACCCCTTGTCGGTATTATGAGGACCGAGCATCCAACCTATCGCCTACAATCTTCCAAACACTTTGTCCCCATGTAGCTGGGTTACAGCACTGCGCCACCAGTGCCGACTTACATTAATATACATGAAATATCTAGGATTAGACTTACAACAAATTGAAATCCTCTAAAGAATGTTTATAAAATTAAAATTTAGTGGGTTTAATTCTGAAATATAAAATGAAATCTTTTTTTCTATAGCAGAAAATAACTAAGATTAATATTCTCTGTTGAAAAAAGTTTAAAAATTATATATAAAAAAAAAAAAATAAAAAAAAGTTAAAAAAAAATTAATCCCGCTTACCCTCATAAGTTGGATTAGGGAGAATGAAAGTCCGATCCTAGAGATATGCTTGGCTTCGTTTGTTAGAATCTTCCTGCTTTTTGATTTTAGCAGGAAGAATTGGGTGTTCTCTCCATGGTCCACTGTACTTAAATCTGTAAGATATTGCAACCAGTTTGTTGTTTTTAACTCTGAAGATCTTAATGAGTGGTGCAAAAACGAACACACCTCGACACTACCTTTACATCCTATTGCTTCGCTGTAAACATAGTATACACTTTGGCCTGTGGCCAGTACCAAATCATTTTTTTTTTATTTTTCTTAGCTAAAAACTTTGATTTCCTTTTCAAAACATACCATTCATTGGCCTGTAACAAGTGAATATCTTTGTCTGAACTTACACTTCATTTTTCTGTACACAATTTTAGTGTTTTTTCTTCGTGATATGTTTCAAGGAGCTCTGTTTCAAGAGAGCATTTTTTCCTGTAAATAGATCACAAAGGGAACAGGTATCTTTTCTTGGGTACCTAAATCCAATATTAAATTCTTTTTTCAATATTTCTCGGTATGATTCAAGAAATATTTGAACGTCAGGATGCAGTTGTTTAAACATATTACGTAATTTTCCTACGTTTAAATATTCTGGTAAGTATTTTTGATGTGTGCCCTTTAGGCTGTAGTGACTCTGGTTTTTAAGCTTTTAATATGCTGACGAACCAATTCTTTAGTCTGTTCTGAATGGGCATGAAGATTGTTTCCATGTTTACTCCTCATCTATCAGCTTACACCTGTTTCTTTTAGTGAAGCTAAAATACGGTCTGATTTTCCTGTTCCAATACCATGTAACGACATGTATGCTTTTTTTCACACATTTAATTCAAAAGGCTCTTGAACACTGTCAACATATCTCACTCTGTAAGCAAAATTAGCATCTCAAAACTTGGCTTCATTATTCTCATTTCGAGGCCTCCCCCTGTCCACAGGAATTACTGATATTTGACCAGTTAAATAAGAATTTACAACATCATTTGAACCAAATCCATTCATTCTTTGAACAATGTCCTTCTTGTAAGGACCAACACAATCAAACCGTTTCTTTTTGCAATTGCAATATTTACCTGTTTCGAACGACTGTAGCTTCAACTTCATTGCAACTTCTTTTAGACGCCCATACTTGTGTTGCTTCTATGCAGAAGGTATAACTCGAAGGGAATCATTTCCTTATTCTTCTGATGGAGCCGTTTCACTTAACAAACCTCACAATGATCACTAATAAAGTTTACAGTTAATTATTCACAAAACAAAATGGCGTAAGACATGAACAAACACCACATAAAAGGTCTGCTACTGAAATGTAAACAACATGGCTGACTTCAGTTTTGCCAGAAAAGCGACAACAAATATCTGAACTTAACAGGTTTTCCCCACTATCGAGAGGACTGAACCATATTTTCAACCTCTACATCTCTGGACTGATCATCATCTTCTTCTCCAAAATAATTAAACTAAAAAAATGCAACTATGACTGAAGCATTTATTTGATTGAAAACTGAAAATCAGATAAACAGAACCGAACGTATTCTTCCCCTGAACCCTTCATTTCACAATGAAAACCAAATTAGCCAAGCTTTTGTGTCATGTTTATATTTTGTATCACCTGTTTGAAATAAATTATTAAATGAAATTTATTCAATGTAACTCTTACGGAAAAAAGGAAACGTTGAGAGGCTGTTTCTATCCCTTAGAAATAGAACTTTGAAAAATCCTCTCTTAGCGAGTCTCTATGATAGAAAAGCTACCTTCTCTCCAAATTTCATCAATATCTGTTCATTGGTTCCAGAGATTTCATGATAAGTGAGTACATCATTTTTTCATTTCATATATTAAGATGAAAACCAAGAGATTATTTTGGTATCTGCTCTTACATTTTGGTCCATCTTCTTACATTTTCTTCTACTGCTTTCAAAACACAATGCTTATTGACGTACAATTTATACTTGCTCCCACAACTCCTTAAAGTTGGAAAATTATTTGAGATTATGTTCAATTTTTCTCATTAGAAGTGAATATAATTATTTTTCCAATTTAATCCTCCATCGGGCGCAAGGATTTCAAAACGCGATCGGGCGCACATGGAGTTTTTTCTGAAGGTTCACAAATAATAGCTTAACGTGTAAAATAACATCTTTTTAAAATCTAATTTTATTGTACATCTCTAAGAATTCATTCTAGAATTCAATTATTTTAGTAAAATATTATAAGAATTAATGAAAATGTACGAATTTACTGTCATAAAATAAATGGAAAATATGAAAACTTCAAAATGACACAAATGAATAATTGTACATTGTTATATTGTCCTAGGTCATTATAATAAGGTAAATTCATTGTTTCAACAAAATACTATATGAAAAAATGAGGAAAATGTACGAATTTGGTATATAATAATACATCAGGTTCATTTTCTTCTTCATGGTATTCATGTTTAACAGACAAGTCATTTGATCTCAAAACATATAGGTAACACAAAACTCATATCTATAACAAAAAATGATATACAAAACTACTGGTTTCTCTATACAGCTAAGGTCACATGCGGAAAGTTTGTTCGGGTTTTAACTGACACGAACAGGTGTACACGGAGAAACGCTCCAGTCCTCATGAAAAACCCTCTCATATTGAAAAATAGAGATAATGGCGGGGATGAGACAATGCGTAATATGTTCCAAGAAGTATGACGCCTGCAGCTCACAGGCTAGTAACTTTTTTTATTAAAAAAGTGTTGACCTGGAGAAAAAATCAGACAGAGGGTTGATTACTGAATTTACTAGTTTATTTCATTTGTGATAAAATAAAATATAATAAAATATTTGGACTGACAAAACAATACAACAAACACGGGCGCCGGGAAATGGTGCATACATCACCGTAATAAAATAAATAAATAAAAATTTAATTAAGGTCATAGAAGTATGTTACTTCTAATATTTTATTCTATGTCTAATAGTACTTCTGAAATCTATTAAATTAGCTTATTCTAAAACAGTATAAATTACAATCACTAGATTTCAATGTAGTTTAAATCACATAACTATAATAAAATTAATCTTTGTTATATGTATGTCTAAAATTGTAACATTTCGTTATCAATCAATGCAGTTTCTACAAATGGCCATTTGTACCCACTATATAAATGTCTGGAGGCGCCCATAAAATGTAAGAAGTGTAATGTTGTGAGTTTGATGCAGAGGATTCCCATACCTACTTGTTCATTTCAAATATTTAATCCCCATGCTATTAAGGTTCCATTTCACAGTTAGACCTTCACTATTTCACTGGATAGCTCAGAAATATGTTGTAATTGAACATCTGCAGTTATTTGACGTACAGTTGGCTTAAGATTAAAGCAGTTGTGAAATCATTTTTTTTCTGGATTAAAACATTTATTTAAATGTTTTTGAGTTTAAATAAAACTATTATTTAAACTCAAATACAACAGAGATATGAAAACTAGTGTAAATTATTGGAACTAAAAACGTATTTCCTTGGAAAAAAGTGTCCATGTTTCACTCATTGTATTTCTGAAAAACTCAATCTAATATTAGCTATTTGGTAAACAAACTTAAAAACTAAAACCGTGTTTCATTCACAGTCCATCAGAAACACTCTCATTTGATGCAGAACATTTGACATACCTATAGGTGAAATTTAATGTTTAACAAATGTCTAAAAAAAGGACGTAAAGCATTCAAAACTGTATGAATGTGAAAATTGTACAAATCTCTTTTGTAAATAACTTACAGTGAGATAGTTAATTACTCTTTGATATTAGACTGACATTTCCTTAGTAATCATATTTTTTATGTAATTTCACCAATCATTCATATCCTTATTAAATATGGATAGTACATTTAGTAACAATTTTCAGGTATCTGACACTGTTGTTGAGCCATACAATGCCACATTGTCAGTTCATCAGTTGGTAGAGAATACAGATGAAACATTTTGCATTGACAATGAGGCCCTGTACGACATTTGCTTCAGGACACTGAAAGTTCCTAACCCATCCTACAATGATCTCAATCATCTTGTGTGTGCTACCATGTCTGGCGTGACCACGTGTCTCAGGTAGCCAGCCAATTATAATGAGATGTTCTGTACAAGTCTTCTCTATTACCTAACCTTAAAATATAGCAGGATTTATTTATGTTTCATAGTTTACAGACTTTTAAATAAAGTTATGAAGTTATTAAATGTAAGTCAATTTTGCCATATAGTTATTTGCATGAGTAAAACATGCCTTTTACAAAACCTTTTATTTTTTCATAAAAATTTCATTTGAAACTTAAGACAGCAACGTAAGCTTCTAATATTATCTGAAATGAGTTAATAAGTACAGGGGAATTATAGCTGGACTATCGTATTTCAATATATAAAAGTTTACAAAGTTTTTAAATTTTGTTTAATAAGGACTTCTCCTTCCTTATACTTTCCATTAAATGACCTTAGTTTATTTTAGTATTCTGAGCACTTTTTCTACGAGTGGTTGAGTTTTTGTGGCTGTCATGTATTCACCACAGCAAATTTCCTTCATGCAACTTTCAATGTGCATAAAGTGTGGTCCTTACAAGTTATGCACACAGTAAATATAGTTGATTTTTTACTAAACTATTTTATTTTTGTACTTATTTTAAATGTATATATTTCAATTAAAATTTGTTTGATGTATTAACTAGTGTCATTGAATTTTTCGAAGAATCAGGCCAGTAATCATATCTTGGTATACGTAGCCTATATTTGATTTTGTTCAGCTTCTAAATAGATGTTATGTTTATTTAAAAAGTCACATATCTACTATATTTTACTAAAATTTAATTCATGCCACAGATTCCCTGGACAGCTGAATTCTGACCTCAGGAAACTTGCTGTGAACATGGTGCCATTTCCACGATTGCATTTCTTCATGCCTGGTTTTGCCCCATTAACTGCACCCATGGCTGCTCAGTATTGTGCACTGACAGTTCCAGAGTTAGTTCAGCAGATGTTTGACTCCAAAAATATGATGGCTGCTGCTGACCCTAAACATGGTCGCTACCTTACTGTTGCAGCAATCTTCAGAGGAAAAATATCAATGAAGGAAATTGATGAACAAATGTTACACATTCAAAATAAAAACTCGAGTTACTTTGTTGAATGGATACCAAATAATTGCAAGACTGCTGTCTGCGATATACCACCTAAAGGGCTTAAAATGTCAGCTACTTTTATTGGCAACACTACATCTATTCAAGAAATCTTCAAGAGGCTATCTGAGCAGTTTATAGCAATGTTCAAGAGAAAGGCTTTCTTGCACTGGTATTATGGAGAGGGCATGGATGAGTTGGAATTCACAGAAGCCGAGAGTAACATGAATGATCTAATCTCTGAGTATCAGCAATACCAAGAGGCTGAAGTTGTGGATGAAGAAGACTTTGAAGAAGAGGAAGTACATGAAAACTGATCAAGCTCTTACTATCTGTGTCTCATATACACTTCAAGCTGTCTAATTCATTATCTTTTGGAAAATATCCCAACTTTTGAATCATTTTTCTTATGATAGCCATTTTGTAGAGTAAAATAAATAAACTTAATACATACATTTAAACTAATTATTCAAAATAATTTAAATTTTGTAAACATTTAATGTTTTAAGTAATTTATTTAGAAGTTCAGCAGTAATAACACTTGAACTTTTGGAACCACTCCAAAGAACATTTTAGGCTACATTAAGATTTAACTATCTGCAAAACAAATAACTGACAAATGTCAATACCAGATAGTTTGATTAGTCAATGTTGGGATGAATAATTGGCAGATAATTTGAGCAAAGTTCAACACAGATTTATTGACTAAGCATTAAATCATAAGATTAAACTTTACAAATCAATACCGGGAACATATAAGTCATAGGTTATCACTCTCAAGTGATACTATAACTAAACTGCACTTCTGTAAGAGCACTTGGACGCACACCATGGCATCAATGAAGTCTTTTCTACTGGCAGCAGCATTTTGCCTAAATTGTGTAAGTACTCTTTTTAAAATCTGGAATATAGTTATAAAGTGTACATAATTTGATTTATCAAGAAAAGTAACAGGTAAAAAGTAGAATTTGTATTTATTTTCTTGACTGCGTTTTTGAAGTTCATCAATACATTTTTTATTATTATTTATTTCAAAAAAATGTTTAAAATATCTGGCCCTGTTAATTTTCAAAAACTTATCAACAGGGGCCATTTTAATATAGAGTACACAATTTCTAATTTTTATTTTACTATAAATGACCACATTGTAGTGGCCAGTAGTAACAGAAAAACTTATTGCAATTTTTATTTAGGCAGACCATCAAAATCAATATTTTTATATCACTCTAAAATAAGCCAATCATAAACATCCCTTTTAAATATCAAAATATTTTGTTCATAAAAATGTTGTGGCATTTTGTTATATAGAGTAGGTACTATGTATTCCAATATTCTTACTCCAAACATATGTGGCCTTTGTACTCAGTATGTTTCTCTATTTCTCATAAATCGTTCACCATATCTTGTATTAAGCTCCTTAAACCTATTATTACCTATGTGCTTTATTATTATTCTATATTTGTAAACATTTTTTGGTATCATTAAACTGTTCTGTTAATATTTCTCTCTTAAATAACACTTCTAAACACATTTTTGCAATATTTGTATCTCCTGTAAATGACATTCTGAAGCCACCCCATACAATAAGATACCATACCTTATTATCGATTCACAAAGTGCCTTATAAATGACAATTTTCAATTTTAAATCCAAAACATAATTAATTCTGTACATAGCCACTAAACATGCGCTCAATATTTTATGTAATTTAAATGTATTTTTCAATGTAAGACCACTATCTAATATTACACCTAGGTATTGACAATTTTCTAACTTTTTTAATTTAACACATTTGCAGTCATGATTCTCTCTTTGCTCTTTTAGGCATCTATAGTCATGATATTTTATCTTGGGTGGTCTTTCATAGTGCTTATTTCTTAAATGGAGGTGCATGAACATTGACTTTTTTGGATTAAGCCTTTGTCATTTAGATACTTTGTTATTCCATCAACATTGCTTTATAACTGACTTTCTACCATATTTAGGTCTTTTCCGGGCTCCATCAACAATATGTTATTAGCTTATATAACTACTTTTCCATATTTTACTTTCTTAAAAATACAATTTATCAAGATTATAAACAAGATAAGTCCTTAGATACTTCCTTAAGGCACTCCATATCTGCTTTCCTTGTCTTCACTATACTTTTCACACATCTTTACTACATACTTTCTATTACTTAAGTAGGACTTAAACCATAAAAGCTCTTTATTTCTTACTCCAATTCTTCTAATAATTTTCTCATCTCATCTGTGTCAATGGTTTCAAAGGCTTTAGACAGATCCTTTGAAACAAGGCTAGGACATGTGATCCTTCATTTATATTACTGTTTAAGAACTCGCCTAGGTGCCTAAATAGTTGTTCTGTGCTTGTACCTTTTTGAAATGCATATTTACTTGCAAGTAAACAATCAAAGCTCTTTAAAAATCCTAATGTTTTAGAAACCTATTTTACAAAGAGCTAAGAAAACAGTCGATCCAAGGAATGAAAACAGAAACTCTGTAATAATCATTAGCAGACATATCTTTTCCAGTAACAATGTTTTGTCTGTGACTTTGATGAGTAGCTATTCTAGGAACTTTTACAGTCTCCCCATATGTATTTAACATATTTACAGATTCTTCAAATATTTTATTAAATTCTTCCTGGGCATTCTGTTGGACATTTCTAATCATGTCAGTTATAAGGTTTACTGAATTTATTGCTGAAAGCAAGTCTACTTCTTCTCTTTGCAACTTCTTGCTTAGAGGCAGTGTGTAACGAAGATGGCGTTCTGCTGATAATAAGAGGATAACAAAATCAACCTGCAGGATTGCATGTAGTTGTATTTGCGCATTTGATGATGTGTCATTATCTTTCCAATGTTTGCAAATGTGTAATAATGACATTGATTGATATAAATATTATTAATACAATTTTTTGGACTTGTCTTTCTTAAGAAATTCTAGGAATGTCTCAACTTTGCAAACACATTTAGTAATTATTAGTTGCTAGAATTTTTAGAAACAAATTATTAGAAATGACATGTAGTTCTCCTAAGCTTTCTTCAGTTGAGTATTTATAAAAAATGAAATTGAAAAAAATATTGTTATGAATAACAAGTTTTACTACAAACATTTTTAAAATTTTTATTGTTTCAAAAAAATTAAGAAAACAAAATATTAAGCAATTTGCCTGTGGCATAAAAAACTTATTCAACATAACATTGTCTTGCCCGACGTAGACAATAGATAGAATTAGGTATTTCTACCTACTCTGGAGTGGTTACACAATAGTATGTGTTTGTACCTGACCTGAGTCTTTCCCTGACAGCCTACCCAACATGCTTCTACAAACACGACTGATAAGAGTCAAAGTCTGTCCACCCATCCGTAATTAGTACAACTGATGGTGGCCTACTCAACCTATCACGATTATGATGATCTTTCCATCCATCCCTTAATACTCAACACCATTCTATACACCCAACTCTGGTGATCTACCCACTAACTTTCAACAATCATAACTGATAGGGCCTGCCTAACTACCCATTAACAAAGATGGTGGCCTGCACACCTATCTTAGAATTAACATTTAACTCAACCACTTGTTAACAAAGATGAATGATGGTTACCTACCCAACCAAACATCAACAATTACAACTATGGTGCCTTTCTATCCACCTCTTAATACCCACGACTGATGATGCCCTGCCCACCCACCTGTTAATGAAAATAATAACAATTGACCCAATGTTAAGTAGTGGCCTACGCACCCACCTTCCAATACACATAACTAATGGTGTATTGGATATCCACCATATTTTATCATGAAGTAAGGAAATTGGGCTTTTTTAGGGATTTATGTGGAGATTGATGCTTGAGAAGTACTGAGAAATGACTTTACAGTTAAGGAAGGACTCATGTTCTAAGTTATTTAATTTTTGATGAGAGGTCAAAATAAAATAGAATTATCATCTGTGAAGATAGCGTGGAGCTTGCCAGGAAGGTAATCAGATATGTCATTGATATATAAAATAAATAGAATGGGTTCGAGAATGGATCCTTGTGGAACTTTGAATGTGATTGTTTTTGAGTCCTAAATGGTGTATTACACTTGAGGTCTTGTTCATGAACATGTCCATGACCACATCAGCATGCTCACGAGCAAGTCCTCCCGTGTAATATAGGGGATTTTTGACATAGACATGCTGATATGGACATGCTCGTGAACATCCAATCGTTTTGATACTTGGGACTTGTCCACAAGCATGTCCTGCGTGTAATAGGTCTCCATTCCAACTTAGCGTACTGCGTGCGTGCACCGTTTTTCCCTTCCAATGCCTCCATGCTGTTTATCATGTTTATATTATTGTTACCGGTTTGCTTGTTGTATTTTTTTTGTTTTCACCATTTTTTATCGTTTTCCATGTGATTTTTAACGTTTTAGTCCTTAATTTTGTATTATTAATTTTTTTCTTTGGCTTTTAGCCTTAGAAATTATAATGAATGAGAATAAATCATATTCCAGAGAATAGTGAACTAACTTTGCATACAAGAGTGTAAATTGTTTACGAAGGGGAAAAAGTAAGGAATAGTTAGGCAATAAGTAAAAGACAACTAGCTTAAAATACACAATTTTGACTTTCAGTATTTTCTCCTTTTTATTTATCAGAAAGCCCACGAGAATGTACTCGGGTGTAATAAGTTTGTCAGCAAGGCCACGAGCTTACCCACCAGCATGTCCTTGTGTGTAATACACCCTAAGAAGATTTTCTGACCCTGTTTTTATCGAAGTCTTCTTGGTTATTTGAGACCTATCGGAGAGATATGACTGCCACACTATAAGAATCAAGTTTCCGTCTTACATTAAAATAAAAGAACAATTAATGGAAACTTATATCTTAACTCTCTGTGATTCATTCCGACATAAGTCAGATTATATCACATTCAATGTTTTTCGTACAAGGAGGGAGGGGCGCTCCAAGACCTCTTTTGCCCCGGGCGCCGTCAACGCTAGGGATGGCCCGGAACACTAATATGTAACACTAACAAAATTCTGCTAAAGATATAAGCTTAAAGATGTGCGAGTTCAAATCGTATTGTCAACCCAACTCCACTAACTAACAGTCTGTGTGTACACACACTACAATCAACTACTTGTGAATGTCAACCCAATGTGTGCAGTGCACCTGCAATGTATCCAAAAATCCTAGTTTGGCTGCCTGGAAAGTCTGCCCCTGGGTGAGTGGACGTCTGACAATGGCAGTTGCTGCGACATGTTTGTAACAAGTAGACCTTTCAATAAAGGATGATCTATCTATACTAGAATGATAGTTACTTGTTATAATCACATTTATCTAATATTTATTTGTTACGTTTTAAAGTCTAGTATAGAAAAATAGAATTAGGATGAAGTTTATGTATAATATTTTTGTTTTTCTAACTTAATGTGGGGGGCATGCCCCCCCACGTGAGTGCGCCTCTGTTGACTTGGACTTATATTATTCTTTTTTAGAAATTTATTTAAATGTTTTGCTACTTATCTTTTAATTACTTTATCCAGTGCTGACAAAATTGCTATAGGCTTATTATTTTCAAATAATTTTTCCACTCTGCTTTTTCATAGACTGGCTGAATGATTGCTGTCTTTAGGCAATTTGGAAACAAAGCGTCCAATATGTTGTACTACCTCCTTTAATCAGTACGGTAGCGTGTTATGAAATTCTTTCCTAAATTCTGAATGTAGTCATTTGACGACTTACAATTATTGACATAAAGAAATAAAATAAATACAGAAAGCCCTTCTATTGCTTAAACGTTCAGTATCATACAAGATTCGAGTATTTTTATCTTAAGAATCATAGGAAACAAGATAGATCTTGGTATGCACCATAAGAAACACATAACAACAATGTTTGTAAGCATACTGAATGTGTTACATAAATATTATGAGAGTGGCTTTCCTTGTACAGGCTTTTGAGTGTGTTACAATAGCTCTTCTACACACACACGCGCGCGCACGCACACACACACACACACACACAAATACTATAATATACTGTATGTTTTATTAAAATTAGACATTTTAGCACCGGACAGACGATCAATAATTTACTTTGTGTATTAATCAGTCAATCTGTCCACTAGAGAACTAGATGACACTTCAAATCAAAAGATCCATCATCAGGTTATTTGTCTCTTATCAAGTTGAACTTGAAACTTATTTATATAAAGTTCACACACGTAAAAACACATTCTGGCACGCACTTATATAATCCTGTAAGCGATTGACGGACAGTAACTGGAGTACACTATATTGTGTATATAGAGTACTACATTACATTGTATTATACACTATATTATATTGTACATCAATCGCTCACAGGATTATATAAGTGCGTGCCAGAATGTGTTTTTACGTGTGTGAACTTTATTTAAAATAAGTTTCAAGTTTAACTTGATAAGTGACGTATGACCTGATTATGAATCTTTTGATTTGAAACTTGTCTAGTTCTCTAGTGGACAGATTGACTAATTAAATTAATATATGTTTGTTGAATATTTCATAGTTTAATAAAAAAAATCTTAAAACTGATAGTACCAGCTAGAATGGCATTTTAAATTGTTCTTTTTTATATTTTGATCAATTCCACATAAGTTTACAACTTTAAGTTCAAACAAAGTTGCTCATATAATTAACGTCTACATGTTTATATTTCCTTTTTAATTAAAAGTTAAGAATATTTTTTGTTTATAATTAATTTTAAAAGATAAAATACAGTACTCCACCCAACAGCTCAAGTACAGTATTGAAGATCAGTTAATTAGTACTTGTTTCAGTATTTATAATACCATCTTCTGCTATCAAATGCTATGTTGAACTCAATCATGTCTTTAAATTAAAAACAATATTATTAACTGCAGTTCCAGCAGCTATATTTGTCAAAAACGCCAAGCTGCTTTCCCAATTTGCAAACGTTTATTATAAAATTCATAAAATATATATAAATGTAATGAACCTAGGTGTTATATATCCCTGTACTCACAATGACCCAGAGAATTTTATAAGTCTGAAACTTACACATATTTTCAGTTTTTTGTTACTACTGAAATTAAAAATAATCTTCATAAAATTAAAAAGGTGCGGGGATATGCCTGTATAAGTATATATTTTTAAATTTAAAATTCCAAGATAGCCGAAGTTTAGAAAATGTTATCTACTTAGGAAATATTAAATATGTAAGGATATGTACAAAAAAAGGGGTGTTATATAATCTCTGTGTCGTATTAATCCACTCTAATAACATACAGTCACAACACTCCAATAAAAGTTGGCAACAAAATGACACTTTTGCTCCTAGTGGTAGGATCAGAGTTGTGCTATTTCTGCACTATTTACACCCACAGCTGTTATTAGTAAATGTCAAATAACTTATGTCTACAATCTATAATGGCTCTTTTTCTATTGTTATAATTCCACTTCTTTGTAAGACACTTTGCAATACAGTACAACGTTAATGTAGTGTAGATGTATGCTCCTGCTACTTGTGGTGCTAGCTACACAGCACTGCAATGGAAGTGTCATGACTGTATGTTATTATTAGATTGAGGTATTAACCACAATTTTCATTACCATTGTATGAAAAAATGAATACATAATTTTCTGTAAAACCCACAGATTTATAATTGGTCTTAAAATTAACACAAAGACATTTCTTAAGTTCTATTACATTTAAAAAGAAGGATTCCATATAAACATGAATTATTGTTTATTTAAAAAATGAATATCATGTAGCATGAAAAAACTCTGAACATATAAGGATTTAAGGGCCCATCATTGTTTAGCAGAAGCTAATAAATTAGTGTTTATTACATTTTGATCGATGACATCACATCTTAACAACAATCGAAATATACAATTGAATCTGACAACTTACTGTGGTTGCATTTGTGAATAAATCATATTGATACTGTCAATGAATGAACCATAATAAATGATTATATGCATGGCGTAACTGACAGAAATATGAAAAGGCCGCTGTTTTACACACTAACAACAGCCGTTAATCAACAATAGCAATACGCAAGCAATGCTATTTAAAACAAAACAAATGTCTGTCGAAAAATGTCACAAACTTCACAGTATCGTCCCACCTAACCGCCCATACACATAGTGTGTTTAGCCCAATCTGCATTTGTACCAACAAGTACTATGCTAATTAAAAATCTATTATATCATTATATTTTGGAAGAGACAATGTTTAAGGCTCTGCCCCCCAAATAAAAAAATATGCTCCAAAACCCAAAATTAGGTATTGTTAAACTAATATACTCAAGTGCGGTATCAAATTAAAAGTATTCTTCAATTAATACCATCATATTTTAGAAAATATTATATTTATGGGCTCCACTACCCCAAAACCAAAATTCATGGTCAGATTGGTTTGGAATCCGTAGGCTGATTTCACTCACGAGGCGACCTGCCGAGACCCAAAAATGGGACTATAGCAACTCTGTAGCACTCACCTTGGTAGGCCGAGTTCCATTAAGGGGACTGTAACAGAGCACCCTGGCAAGGCTGAATTCTACAAAGGGGCAAAAGGGAGAGTCTCCAGAAGAGGCCAAAGGCCGAGCTTCTCTCACGAGTGTAGCGAGTGACGGGGTTGGCACACAAAGCGTGCAGGGGTGTCGCCTAGTTTCAGATAAAATCAAGTCTACAGTCAACCTTTATTGTTTGAACTACAAAAGTAAAAAATAACTACTAATAGTCAGTATCAGACTAACCACATCAAACCGTGGCCAAGTTTAGCTAGTATATAATGAATTGAATAATAATTTTAATTAAGTACCCTTTATTAATTTGTTATTATAAAACATGACCGTTTTCGGCTCTTAGGCCATCTTCGTAGTATAAATGATACAACCTTTAAGAAATGAACAATTATAAAAATAAACATAAAACAGATGTAAATAACACATGATTAATTTAGTGTGAGGGTAAGTTGAATATTACTTTTGATTCTTATTTTTTTTATTTCTCTTATTTTTGTATTTAATATGTTCTGTGGTTCATTATAATTGTTTATGTATACTGTATATGTAAATTTTTTTTGGAATTCATTTTTTCTCCTTTCATTTCATATTCTAAAATTGAAACATTTTCATATATATTTTGGTAACTGTGATTTGACTGGAGAATATGTTCAGCAAAGTTAGATTTAATTGATGTTGAGTTGTTGTTTCTTACAGCTTGTATGTGTTCTTTGTAACGTAAATTAAATGTTCTTCCGGTTTGTCCTATGTAAAAAGAATTACATTCCGAGCATTTTATTTTATGTACGAGTATTTCAGATTTTTCATATTTGTTGTTTTTATTTTCTTTGTTAGATAGTTTGTTAATTAAAGAAAAAGTATTGTTCTTTGTTTTTTAACTGAGTGTATGTTTACTGTGTTGAAAAGTTTTTCTAATAGCGTTATTAGTTTTTGTATTATAAGAAACACTGATACATTTTTTATTTTCTTTTTGTTTCATTTTCTTATTTTTTTTACTTTTATTCTTTTTATAATTTTGTCAACAATTGATGATTTGTAACCTTTATCAAAGCTAAGTATTTTATTGTTGTTTTTTCTTCTTCATAGTCAGAATTGTTTAATGGAGTGTTTAACATTCTGTTAATCATTGATCTGAAACTAGATAATTTGTACTTCCATAGGTGGTTAGAATTATATGGAATTAGTACGTCACTTAAGGTTGATTTTCTAAAAATTTTGAAATAGTAATTTTATATAATATATTTCAATTTATTATTACTAGTAATAATAAATTACTTTATTATTATTATTATTATCCCAGCTTCATGTGCTAAAGGTTCTCAGTTCGATCCCAATCAGAGTCAATACATTTTGAGAAGGATCAGCTGATAACCACCGGCTGTTCATTTGTCATTGGGCTATTAATTAATGACACTTTCTAAGGAATAGTCGGCCTTAGTTTGTAACAATGACTACATTCGCTCATCTACACTCATCACACTCAATCGAAACCCATATTCGCCCATATCTTGACGATCAGCGTCTTATGAATAAATAAAATAAAAAATAAATAGTAGCCCTAACTTGTGAACTAACTTATACATGTAAATATATTATACTAGCAGAGTATCTCTCCTTCGTACAGGGTTTACGTTGATTTATATTGTGCTTATTGCGTTTAGTAATACAAAACATGGATTAAATAAGTTATTGCTAGGTTGTTAAAACAATTTTTAATATGATCATGTTTAAAAAGAGAGTTTTACAAAACACACTTATAAACAATATTTACAGCTTTGTTTCCCTTTGTGAAAATGTGCAGGTTTTTCTGCCTTAAAAATGCGAGTGCTTAGGTTTGTAGGGTATTTACTTTAGAACTATGTACGTTGTTTTTTTATTCCAACAGCTAATAAATGAAATTTTTATAAACAATTCTTGTCGAATTGGTATTGCCATAGGGCTTGCATTGATACTTTTTAGCAGTCTTGGGGCAGTGCCCGGATAGAGTTTCAAAATAAAGATAGGCCTATGTGTTAACCAGAGACCCTAAGAATTTCCATGCAAAATTTCAGATGAATGGGTCCAGTAGCTTTTGCCTGATTGAGTAAAAAATACACCCAGGCAAACACCATTAGAATTTATATAGTAAGATAAGATTAATTATGCAAGTATAAATTATGTAATAATTAACCATGGTACATTTCATAATAATTATTAAAAATAAATGATACTTTTATATACAACAAAAATACAAATCTGAAGATAGGATTTCTGGCTTTTGACATAAGAAAAGCAAAAAATGCACGAGTTCTGTCATATACTGTATATAATGTCTATGACAGGAGAATATTTTATCACATTTTCTTTGTTAGTCATAGTGAAGTTAAACACATTTTATTAATGCCAATAAGTTCACTCCTTTTGTAGTATACCTTTGTGTGACATTATTACCAGCAGTAAACTAAATAAAACCACCTATATAAAAAAATAGATTTACTGTTAATCAGTTTAGCCTAGATCTGCAAAATCAAGGCATATACCTGCACATAAGGTTGTATAAATGTACATGAAATTTACGTACAGTCCAACAGATCAGACATATGATTTTAGATCAAGAGTAAAGTATTTAGAAAACAAATAGGAATGTGATGAGAAATATGCTTTATATATATGAGGTTATATTTGGAACAGGTAAGGGCAGAGGTGGTGGACCTTCAGCCTGTGGTGTCCTCTACTGAGAACTCTATTCAGTCAGCCAAGACCCATGTGGAACACATGCTGAACCTGTCTCCCATCCCCAATGAAGAAAAGTTGGCCCCAATTGTGAAGAATGAAAGTGACCACCTTGCTTACGAAATCAAACAATTTGCAACCTCACTTAACGAGAAGGTAAGGTTTGTTTTGAAAAAAGTGGGTAGTTTCCTTTCCTCACATGCATGTTATGTAGTGGTGTAAAGCTTTTTTCTTTTATTTTTACGCCAATGGCATGTTTTACTTAGTGTTCAAACCTTGTCAAGGGACAACGGTCGAAAACCCTTAGCAAATGTAAGTTCGTTCTAAGTACTTAAGGGGAATGTTAAATGTCATCCATGAAACAAATTAAACTACTTCATTTAATCCATGATAAACTACAGGCCCCTATACTGGCCCTGTTCAATGCTACTCATAAACAGGTCAAAGTGCTATGGATGGGTGGTTATTGAATATGTAGCATGCAAGTATTACTGTACAGCTAGGCTTTTGAGGTTCTACTAACTAGATTGACAGGTCATCCACACTAGTACGGCTTTCATATTTCTTTAAAAATCCACAAGTTTTTAAAGAAATATTTATACATTGTATCAAATAGTGTATAAATATGAAATGTTTATGAGCTCCTAATCACTACTTCAAAACTTTACTCTAAGTTTGTTTCATATGGACATGTGATGACTTTTAAATTATATGAAAAATGTACCAGTTATGTCCCAAAAATCGTATTGTATCAACTGCTAGAATTTTTCATTAATCGACTGTTTAGGCAAGTTCCCCTCAGCAATTTTGTCGGGCTATTATTTTTATCGTACTCTGCATTATACAGTGGCTTTTTAAACATCATCAAGGAATTATATAAAACCGTGAAATTAAACTGACATGTATTATTTCCGTCATGTACATTTTATACTTATAACAACTTTTTTATAGATTCATAAGATATCTTTTTTTGCTTGATGATTAACAAGAAATTCAAGAGACAGGCTTTTTACAAAATTTTTCAAAGTTCAATTCAATGTATCTTTATTTGTTTTATAAAGAATAATTATAACAATCCTATATGCAGATTGCTGTTGGAGAACACAAACCAGAAATAAAGAATGCTGTTACTGCTGCTGTGACGCAACTTAACGAGGCTGCTGCTTCTCTTGAACATGTTGGTTCTGATTTGAAGCAAGACAATACTAAATACTATGCAGCTGTTGAGAAGGTTCTGCATGAAGCTAAAAATATTGTGTCAGCAGGACCTTGTGATCAGCTGGCTCCTATTGTGAAATCTGCATTGGACGAACTTACTCATGATGTCAATAACTACCAGGTACGGTTCATGAGCTTTTAACAAATATTTAATAATTAAAATGTTGACAATTACTATAGGTTAAATAAGGTAATACAAATTTACTTTCTACTTTGTTCACCATTTTAATACTAGGTTTTACACATTAGGTCAGTTACTAGGAAAAAGCAGATAAATTTACTTGAATCAATTCATATTTTGAATCCATGTTTTAATAAAATGTGAATGTAGAATTTAAATAGTTAACTTATATAATGGTACAGGTATTTTTTTTCAAAATGTGTTTTTTATGGTGTTCTTATTTCAAATCAAAATACTCTTTATTCAACAGATTGAACATAACATTTTAAATATAATGAATTTTGTCATTAAAAACTAACCTAAGAATCATAGAGTAATATTAGGCCTACTCATATGCAAGTTTATGTTATCTAGTTACTCAGCCAGTTTAAAAACTTAAAGTTGTAGTTATATATATATATAAAAGTCATTTACCGCTCATCACGGTTTCTCCAAAACTATACGTCCAATTGACTTGAAATGTTGTAAATACATCTATTTTGGCCCCTAGAGGTTCACCAAGAAAGGATTTTCCTCTCCGACCTCAGGACTCTGTCCCACTGACCTTCAATATTCCCATGGTATTCGCTTATGTAGCTATAATAATTAATTGATTTATTTGATTAACAGCTGGTAAATAAAAACAAATTTAATAAAATTATGGTAGGCTAAACCTTTTTAATTAAAAATAATTAAGTACAGTAGTAAAATTATAAATAACATCAGCTGTTTTAAATTGGATATTATATTAAATAATTGTTTTTAAAAAACAAAGTATTTAGTTTGATTTACATAATTTTTTAATGTTCTTTAATTTGTTGGAATTTTTACTCATATTTTGATTGCAATCCTTCAAACTCAATATTAAGACCGGTGAAGTGGGCGGGTATAGTTAGCTACATGAAGTGCTAAACAACAATCATTCACTAAAAACCTTTATGGAATATAAAGGCTATGATTATAAATATTCCCTAAAGTTTTTTTTAATTTCACAAAATTACAAATTAGTAATAATTTTAACTTAACTCACTAGGCATTTACTAAAACATTTTACTCTTGCACTACAATGGATTTAATTGTTATGTTTATATTGAAAGATCAAAAACGGGAAGCCTATAAATACTAACTTTGAAATAGAAACAAAATATAGTTTGTGCACTATTGTAACTTTCAAGTCCATATCACAAAAGATCATGAAAATGTCCCTATTTAAAGTTGAAATATATTTTATCTTTTTAATTTTATGTGCAATTTAAATATACAGAGAAAAGTTAACTTTAGCTTAAAATTTATAAAACTTTCATAGGAGTGTGAGATGCAGCACATTTTTTTCGATTCGATGGACACATACATAATTCATGGTTTTTATTAAATTTTACTGGGGCAGATAATCTTGCTAGTACAAAGAAAGATAATTTAAAACATAAATTTATTGATCAATGAATATGATATGATCATAATCATGAACATATCATATTCATACTAGTTAATATTATATGTATGAAACAAAAACAAAAAAATAAACTTTATATACAATTAAGAAGGCCAGTTTAAAATAATATACGGAAGTAAGTTGAAGGAATTTACAAAATCCAGTAGGCCTAAAGCACAATAAATAACAATTATTTCGAAATAGAATTTTAGGGCTTAATAGATTTGTTTATCACTAAACATGTTTATGTAATTAAGTCAAAAGAGGGACAGATGTAGGAAAAGCTAGTAATAAAGAAAGTTGATGGCCCTGCATTAAATTTAAATGCTAATAGTTGTAGTTTACTGTTATTGTGGGAGAGTAATTGGTAAAACTTATTCAAATTTAATTTGAGACTGTTAAAATAATATATTTAACAGGCAAAAAGAAGAATGTATAAAATAATCAAAAGCAACTTAATTATTGTTCTTCACTATCTTTGTTGGAAAACGCTGACAGCTATATATAACTGATTATTTTTTAACTGATGATGACTTGACTGAAATAAAAATTAATGTAATCACATAAGCATAGATAAATAGAATGTATAAAGCACTGAATGTTTTTTGCAAGAAGCTTCATTTTGATTTAATTATAACAATCTATTATTGTTTAGTCAATACAATAAAATTAGTAAATCAGTATCAACATATGCAATAAAATGTAATTTACTGAGTACATTGAGAGTTTTTATACATACATTTTTATTTAAAATATTTTTCAATAAACAGGTTGAAAATAGATGTTAATAGAGTTGTTTTAATAATTAACATTTAATTATCCTTTTTTTCGACATAGTGCCAACGGATAACAGAATTGAAATGGATGAGCGTGAATTATTAAAAATGCAACACATTTGAATTTATAAAAGAAAACAAGATAAGACTGTATTTTGATTGAACATTGTTTTGAAAAAAGATGGACTGTAGAGGCCAGGTACCCTCAGACAGAAAGTTATAACAATTCACGATAACAAAAGGACTGTTGTTATCAGCAATATTCAGACTTTTATCAGCAATATTCGAAAACACTGTTGAAGACATAATTTATTTCACTATTGCAGCTATCTACGCAACAATTTATTGTACGTTATCAGATACCAATCCCAAAATAATTGCCGACTAACTGAAATAGATGGACTGTATTACGCTCCCTTCACACTGGGCCACGGTCGGTCGCTCATGTTTTTCTCATCGACCACCAGGGTGGCGCCACACATTTTTAAATGTATATTCAGTTAGTCATGGACATTGAAGAAGCATGTGCCATAGCTTATGTGCTTCTACATTCACAAAAATGCTGTAAAAGAAACTACTGGATCCATCCTATCTTACGTGGTCGTACAAAGAAATGCATATTTTATAAATTATATAATGACCTTAGAAACAACCCAGACAAATGTTTCATTGTGATACGAATGAGTGTTGCTTTATTTGACAAATTGTTGTTACATAAAAAACTAAATAACAGACACTGATAAGGATGAGTACACTCTCAGAAAGAAATTACTTGTGACTTTAAGGGTAGAAAAATGATCTACATATACAATAATAATTTTTAAACTGTATTAACAATTCCAGAAAAAGGTTTTACTAAACGGTAATTTATTATAAAAGAAACAATTACATATGTGTGTGTAATGAATTAAAATTTGTCAATTGAATGTAGTGTCCATAAATGAACAAAGAACTTTACAAAAAAGAACTTACAAAGACAGCTACAACATTACAAATACATTTTAATAAATAATAAACACTGGGGCTATCCAAGTTAGTCAATTATCAATTTAATAAAAAAATATTTTAAGAGTAGAGGTCCTTTTCTTGAAAAGCTTCTATTACGGTGATTAGGTTATACTTAAAACATATATTAAATCAAAATAGTAACATAAAAAACACTTACCGAATACATCCAGTTCAGCATCACTGGATTTGTCATTTCGATTGAAAATACATTCTAATTCTATCCAACAATTCTTCTCTATTGGCGTAGTCTTTTGAAGCCATATCCCACAATGCTGGTCTTTATTGTACTTTTAATACAAAAGAAAGCTTTCAATACTTTTTACTTCTATGTGAAATGAATTCTCAATATTTACTTAAAAATTGAATCTAATGAACAGTACGGTCTACAATCGACTATGACAATGGTCACGCTTCCAGTAACGTCTAGTGAGTAGCCATAGTATCACATGGTGGCGCAGTCATTCTGATTGCCCATAAAATCGCATCCCTTGGCCACCGTATTTCTGGCCAAGCGTCCACACGTGCGACCACTGTTTAGTGTAAAGGATGCCATTTGAAACAATTTCCTGACGTGGTGGCATGACCAGAGTGAAGGGAGCCTCATGAGAATGTTCACCTGATTCATGGTACGCTCTATGCACGTAAATTACGATACCCATACGTATTGCTTGATGGACTTTTATAATGTTCATACATGTTGTCTCCCGGTCGAACTCTGTATTCGTTATCGCGATATAATCAGGTTTGTGTCCGATCGTGCTCATCCCTGTCCACTCGGAATGAAATAAACTCGAGTAATAATCATTTTAAACTATTTTTTTTTTGTAAAAATTTTATTTAAAACATCACTGTACTAGTTATAAAAGACGCATAAATAAATATTGTAGATTAGAAAGGAATTATTTCTTAGTAATTCATCATTTTGGAGCATCAGAATGATTCTGAGATATTGATAATGCATCGTGGCACTATCCTTTTTGACTAGTCCTGAATCGTAACAGCAATTCAATGCGATGCATTTTGATGCATCGCACACCCCTAAACTTTCATCCTAAAACAGATTTATGAATTTTTGTTTTTTAATTAATAATAACCCGTCATTTTGTTCTCTTATGAGAAAAAATATTGCTTTTTTTACAGTGCTAGGTTGCTAAAATTTCAAAGCATATCTTATAAATTCCAACTTTAAATCGTTAATGGTTATTGTAATTTCAATAAAGGCACAGAAAATTAAGCATTTAAAGATATTCATTTAGAGAAAGATTTTTCTTTATTTTAATGTGTTTAACTATTTCCTGAGTTGTGAGCTAGTTTTATCATATAATCATTTTGGAATCAATTAACATTTTACAATGGTTATTTAGTACGGCATTCATGAACTGGTTGGACCTCATGAAGGAGCTCCGAGTGCAGCAGGACATGTCCATGAGCATGGACACCATCACGTTCACCAACACCACGGTGGCAGCAGTGAGGAGAGCAAGGAAAGCCAAGAGTCCCATGAACATCATGAGCACCATCATCATCATCACTGATTCCATTCTAATAAGGCTGTAAAACTTAACCAAATTAATGCACATCAAATTCTATTTATTAAAGAACATCAAACTAATTTACTATAATCAGTTTTTATTTTTAAAATAATTGGAAACTATGTTGAGCCAATCACTTTGCACCAACTTATGTATCTATTGAAGAACTACATAATGATTTACTTTAAATACAGTTTTTAGTACAATTTGGATTATGATTTTAACCCTAATGTATAGATGGAGTTTATAGACAATTATCTATTTTTGAAACTAGATTCAGAATATGGAGGGTGAGTGCACTGCCTCTTTCCTCAATTTCTTCCACTTTCCTTCCTCTAATCAAACAAGAAGAGAGGTAGTAGCTGATTGGTGGCATCCTCAACCCACGATTTCATTGGTGTGGTCAAGCCTCATCAAATTCATCAAATTAGAGAATGGAAAATAGTCAGAACTGAATTGTGTCTTATGACAGCAGCTTTGGCTGTTTTCACTGTCATGTTAAATTGAATGCCATAATATATTCACACCAATTTCAAGTGTCCTGACACTTTATAAACCTTGTACCATTTTACCAGTAAATGATTAACCCATAACATATGGAGGAGGTTCAGCATGTGAAAAAAAATGGAGGAGAGCTGCTTTTACCTCAAGCAGATTACCATTGATTTTATAAACACACAGATAGATTTCTTATTCAATATTAAATAGGGGTGTGCGAGTAGTGATTTTTTAGTTCGAGTCGAGTTGAGTAGTAGGTATTTATTTCGAGTATCGAGTATTTTTGAGCAAGTATTTACAGAAGGATTTCCTGTTCACCCAAGACAACTGAAAAGGTAGACACCATCCTAAGCCTATGTTAAGTTTTACCAGATTCGTAAATATATACATCTAAACTGAACACAATAATTTTGTTTTGTTGTTTGTAACTGTAACATTTGATAAATAACACTTGTTACTTCCTGCCTTCCCACATTTCTATATGGCATTGTTTTGTTTAACCTTTTCCCTTTTTTCATAACTAATATGATATGATGAAAGAGACTAAGTAAGTATTTTGTTAATTGAAACAATGTGGATTATAAAGATTTAATCTGTTCACTAATATCACAGATCAGATTTTCTATGCAAGCCAATTATACTGTTTCACAGCCGGCCGATATGTTTATCTGGCGATTCAGTTCAAAGTGTACCGCGAAAATGTAGCTAAGCTTGTTGGCAAAAGTTGCATCCAACCAAACTGATGCTAAAATTCAGGCATCATCGCCAAATGCGGTCATTTGCTTTGAGAATTGCCTCCTATCAACAAAAAATTGATTGTGTACACACCAAGAAAAGTGGATCTGTATTCTGTGGGTATTTAATTCAGTAATAACAAGGTTACAACTAACCAGAAATAAGCTCTGAATTATATAATCAAATTTCAAAATCTGGATGACAAAGACTGTAGTTCAATCAATTGATAATAATAACTAATCAGGTTTACTAAAAATAAATTTTAAAGTCGCTTAGGATGAATTAGTTTTTAAATTATGATCGGTAATGAAATATGTGCAACTTGAAACTACTTCAATACATGAGGCTATACTGAACAACAGATAAATAATTATGTTATAACGAGAAAATCATGAAAACCTGGTGTAATCCAATGAAAACCATAGACGTAGTCTGCTAATATAATAGGTCTAGCCGATATTGGCGACGAGTGCAGTCTGAAATATCAACTAAGTGCCAGATTTTGGGCAGCTAAACGATAAAGTTATGAATAAAAAACGAGATGTTTGATTATTTTTCCGAATCTTTAAAATCTTCATATTTTGTTTAGAAAATGTCTTCCAACATGTTTTCCCCTCACTTGGGTTGATTCGTGATTGTTTTAAAGTTTACATCGACGTCAATGTGAACAATGGACCGTTCAGTGAATTTACGAATCAAAATGATCATACTTAACTACTTTTTACACTCCAACTGTGTTATTGTCTAACCAACAATTTGACAGGAAAAAAATCGTATGCGCAAATATTACACACAGTTTTGGCGATCTAAAGCGTTTTTAGAATAATAATTTATAGACGTTCGCCACGGATATATATATATATTTTTTTTTATTTAACGGAAAATAAATCAATAATGTTGTGTCACACGCTGCTAGAACGCCACTACCATATTTTATATGATATGATACGGTATTTTCTTACGTCAAATCATTAGACGATTCCCTGCTCAGATTAAAAGACAAAATAGACCTCAATCGACTCGCAAGAAATATACGATAATTTCAGTTCCGTAAAGGAGCTGAATGGTTTCTTGCACGTACGTATACTATAACCGAGATGAACTTTTACCTAGAAAAGATGGGAAGTTCGATTCTTGGGAAGTAAAATGACCCGTTCCCGGGACCCTTTTGATTGAACGGTATTTTTGATATGAACGAAAATATGCGTAATTTCCACGATGCATAGACTATTAGGTTTGTATTGGAAACAGGTCTTTTTGAGCATCTTGAAACGAATCTCTTATCCCCTTTCTTGGGTCATAAAGACACTAACCAGCACTTCTGTTTTATTCACGCTATTTTAGGTTAGGTTACAAGTGACTAGTAGACTCGACAACCAACATGTGTGATCGCTACTATGGTAACTATTTACAGTGATCGCTACCTTCCCAGGTCTGTAGATCACTTTGAACTTAACTAGTTCAAATCATAATGAACAAACTCGTTCACTACGTTGACTAGTTAATTTGATTGTCGACGTGTACTACCTGTTCTTAGGCGTATTGTTTAGTACATAATTACGCATACGAAACTGATAACGTATGATTAAGGGTAAAATAAAAAACAAACATCTTTTATTGACAACTTATTAAACTGTTTACTCTTAAAACTAAATTAAGATGTAAAAATGATATTTCATGAAATACAACTACTCGATCGAACTTCGAGTAGTTTCGGGAGCTTCGAGCCGAGTTCTAGTAGTAAAATACTCGAAGTTTCAAGTACTCGCACACCCCTAATATTAAATGAGGTGTCTTTAATTATCAGCCTTTTTGTGGTCCATTTTGGAGCGCTAGTGTAGTCCCATGTAAGTGTAATGCAGTTTAAACCAGCTGTGGTTGCGGGCCTCACTAACTAACCAAATTACTGGCACTAATTTCCGTAGTACATGAGATATCTATTTGTAAAATATACGAGGGTTGTCTCAAAAGTAAGTTACACTATTTTATTAAAAGTATAAAAAACATCAGAAAATATTTTAAATGATATATTTTGAAAAGTACAAGTTAACCTTATTTTTCTACATAATTTCCATGATTTTCTAAACATTTTTGGTAACGTGGTAACAGTTTTTTCAGTCCCTCATCATACCATTCTGCCGCCATATTGCTTAGCCAACTCTCAACCTCTTCTTTCAGCTCATCGTCATTTGCGAAGCGCCGACCTCCAAGATGTTGTTTGAGGTGTGGGAAAAGATGAAAGTCACTTGGTGCAAGGTCGGGGGAGTAAGGTGGATGTCCAAAAACATCCCATCGAAAATCTGTGAGCAGGTCTTGGGTCTGACGAGCAGCATGTGGGCGAGCGTTGTCATGGAACAAAAAACTTTTTTCGTCAACTTTCCTCTTCTTTTGTTCTGGATTGCTCTTCTCAGTTGTTCCAAAAGTTCACAATACCGTGCTGCTGTTATTGTAGTCCCACGAGGAAGGTATTCGATCAATAACACACCTTTGTTGTCCCAAAAAACCGTCGCCATGATTTTTCCAGCGGATTCCACAACTTTCCCTTTTTTTGGTGTTGGTTCGTCCTTTCCTTTCCATACCATACTCTGTCTTTTCGATTCAGGCGTCCAATGATGGATCCAGGTCTCATTCCCAGTCACTATTCGATCGAATAAATTGTCTCCTTCATCATCGAAAAATTGTTGAAATTGCAAAGCAGCATCAACTCTCTGCTCTTTGTGCTGTTCTGTGAGAAGGCGTGGAACCCACCTTGCACACACTTTTGACAGATGAAGATCATCAGAAATAATCCTGTGGAGTGATGCACGGCTTACTTCCACATTAGAAGGCAGTTGACAAAGGATTTCGTCAATAGTCAGGCGCCGATCGGTGTCAATGACCTTTCTGACATCTTCAACAACAGTTGCCGCGCTAGAAGTGGAGGGGCGGCCGCTTCGTTGTTCATCATGCAGTGTTGTCCGTCCTTCAATGAATGATTGACGCCAACGAGATACCATTGGCCTTGACATCACACCTTCACCATAAACACTACACAACTCATGATAAATTTCAGTAGCAGTTTTATTTTTTGCTGTTAAAAAACGAATAATAGTGCGAATTTCACAATCGGCGGTAGGAACAAGTGGTGTCTCCATATTGCCTGTAGTCTGACTGGCCGATCGATCGACGCACGCGCATAGGAATTTTACAGTGCTGCCACTACGCCCAGACGCAAATACTCCGCGACTCCCAGACTTCTGGCGCCAACAGAACGGCTTTAAAAAAATAGTGTAACTTACTTTTGAGACGACCCTCGTACATGCATTACATTTACATGAGACTACACTAGCGCTTCAAAATGGACCACAAAAACAGCTGATATTTTGAGACTCAAAATTTAACATTAGATGAGAAATCTATTTGTGTATAATAATCAATGGTATTATACAGTCAATCTTACTTAATGTTATTTACTCAATCAAGCCTGAGTGACTGACGTTCCATTTCTTCAAGAAGTTTCCACAGTTCCCAAATATTAAACTAGCTATCTACCAAATACATTTTACCTCGTTTTTCTTTCTTAATGCCATCTGTTTGTAATAATTTGCATCTATCTCTTTTCATTTTTCAACAACAGTATTCTACACTTTTTTTAAATTTATATCAAAATATTATTTTTCTGTGAACTTGCCATGAATAAGGTTAACCCCTATAAAGTATAATAAATTATTTTTTTAATTCTGTATAGCAATACTGTATGTCAGACATTGTTTTGAGGATATAAACAAACAATACTTGACTTTAAAGTTCAGTAATAAATACTAAATATTCCGATACTTGGTCCACAACAGGGTTAGCGAGTGGTATGAAGCGGAGTGTGGTATTCTTAACACATGTGCAGAAAGAGAAGAAAGGTAAAAAGTTCAAGATTGTCTTATTTTACCAGGTGAAGTTAGGGTTAAGAAGCCCTGTCTAACACTTCACATGGGGACCAACACCTTGACGTGACTTCCGAACCACAGGAGCGGCAGGGCTAAGTGGTACCATGAGGAATTGAACCTAGACCAGACCGGCTGAGTGGCAGGCCATTGCCTTAGCTCCTTAACTATGGATGCTCCATGACAAGCTTGAGTATATAACATTTTGATTAAATCATATGATCAATCTTCCTCACAATCTTATTTAAAATATCAAAACGATCTTGATTTACTCAAGCAACTCGAATCAGCAAGATTTGAGTACATTTTGAGGTATTACACCCTAAATCTTCCTCAAGTAAGCAAAATTGATCAGGCAAGCTTAATTGTGTAATAGTGTCTGATAAGTGGTGTGAACAAATGACAGACATAAGAACGAGTAAATCTAACATGGCAAATGGTGTTTGCGTTTTCTTTCTATTCCTTCAAAATGTACATTCAGTAGCTTTAGTCCAAGAGGCAACTGATATTATTTTGAGAAACATCAGACCATGATAAAATACAACCTTTTTAATGTATTATTTTCATATATTTTCCTGAAAATCAAATTTAGAATCTAAATGCAATATACAGTAGAACGTCGATAATTCGGACGTTAAAAATCCGGACCGTCAATAATCCGGATTTGTATCTACGTATTACTGCACACCGATTGTGTTTCAAATGTAAATAAATTTTTAAACGGAAATGGATTTTGACATTTTTTACTTTACATAACTGTTACGACCGGATTTTAATCCGTTCAAACATTTAGCTTTTTAAAATCAATATTCCCTGTTTTGTTCTTGTAGCAAAAAATTAAAACATCGTACCATAAAAAATTTAAACAAATTAAGGACATAGCTGCGAAAAAACGAACCACTACTGCTTCAAGTATTTCAAAAACCTATTACACATTTTTTTTAAGCTCAAATAGTGTGATGTTTTTACTATACACATGTTGCTACTAACAAATTACAATACAGTGTTTGAACATAAAAGATGTTTTTGATTAATTTCACCTCTAAACCCTTTATTGTATAAGAGAAAATATAAAATTTTAAAATGTTTTTGTACTTTAATCGTGTATACTGGCCTTTTTAAGGTAATTTCGATAATCAGGATAATTTGATAATTCGGATGGGGTCCGGTCCCAATTAATCCGGATTATTGACGTTCTACTGTATATAAATTTACAAATAACATAATCTTAGTTGTACTGATAAACAGCTGCTATATACTGAAAATGTAGGCAAAGTAAAGAAGAACAAGAGGACAAATTGGTAAAAAAATGTTTGGTTGGAAAGGATTAAAATTCTTATAATTTACCTTTTGTAATAGGCTTATAACAAGTTAAAAACTGTCTTCTAAATGTTGTAATTATTTTTATAAATAAAATATTTTAAATTTTTACATCAAATGTTCATTTAAACTAAGAGATAACTTGAGTGTTCAATAAATATATTACAAAACTAGAATGTAAAATTCAATTTAATGTATAAAAGAATACCTTCATACAATTTATATTTATGTATCGTTTCCAAAAAATAAAAATTTTTAATTCTCTATACACCAGACTGATTGAACAAATTTGACAAAAATTAATTTTGAAATAAGGTCTACAACAACTCCAATATAGATCTTTATCTACCTAAATGAAGTATTTACACTCATGTTTTCAGTTAAACACTGAATAAATCTGTAATAAATTCAATGAATTTATGGCACTAAGATTATGTTAACCAAAACTAGTTGACATAGTGTATGATATTAAATACAGTATTCCATGGCTCAACTGACATGATCCTTACTTGTTGGAAATACGTGTTACTATGATTAATCACAGCCATTATATTAATTTTAATTAATTAAATGGAAGACTGGCATTATGTTTTGGGAGGTGTCATGCAATTCCCATCAGGATAACGTTTCCGGAAGGCTTCTATCAGTTCAGGATCAACGAGCCGTACTCCATCCACTTGGTTTCCAAGTGTGATCCTGAAATCAAAACAAAATATTGCTCTAGGTAGATGCAACACGCAACATTTCTAATATACAAAATTTTCTAGTAGAAGATAATAAACATGAATTTCACTTTAAAAGGTCAGTGGTGTGTCGCAGTTTACTGAATCCATCATTTCCTCCCATCAATAATAACAATTCCATTGGTATATTTTTAGACCTGACAAGGGGATTTGATAGTCAAATCAAACTTTCAAGTTTAGGAATACAAAAGGACTACAAATGGTCCACCTCTTACTTATTTTGATTTTCCTGAGAAAGTTCTGATTACAATCTTCTATTTCGGGATTCGCAATTGTGTAAAATACCTTAATGACAAGTTATAAAATTAAATTAATATCATTAAGCAAGTTATCATACCAATTTGGTTGGACGTTGTGCGGTCGCCCAAAGAGCTCTATCTTCCTGGTGCCTGGTGAAAGACGTTCAATGATGCCATAAATCTCATCTGGTTTGTGACTGGTAGCTCTGACCTCAGCTACAATAACATCACAATCCAAGCCTCGGTTCAAATTGGCAGGACTGCCCTTCATGCCTACCTACACAAACAAAAACCCTTCAGTATTAAGATATAAAAATACAATAATAATAAAAAAAAACGCATGCTGTTTCTACATTTTGCTACTTACCACATAAAATCACTATTAAGGTTTCTATAGGGTTTGCATTTTGCAATAGAGAAGAAAACTGACAATCTCTTTAAAGTGCTATACAATATACAAGGCATCAATCTTAACTGTACCACCACTGATGCCTCAGAAGCAACTAGATTGACAGGAAACTTTACCATTGTCATTACTTTACCATTAAAAATATGAATTCAATTTTTTCCAACACGGTGGTTAACAATAACTTTGTTATTATACATACACTGTGACAATTACGTTATACATAACAGCTAACAGTCCGAGCGGGTGCACATGCGAAGCGAGCCTTACCGGAGGACGGTGCATGTGTCGATATGAGTACAGAGTGCTGGTGAGGAAGGAAGAGGACGTCGTAGTGTCTCGCAGGAAGAAGATATCGGGCCTGCTTTGGTAAGTCCTAGTAGTACTGCTAGATGTTCCAGTAATCCATTATTTAATAGGGGGAAATCGAAAGTTTTTTTGGGATATCATCTTAGTAACAAATTAGAACTAAAAGGAAATTTCTAGTAATATAGATTGAAGCTCCAACATGTCCTTCAGGTGTACAAGGCTGACTGCAAAAAAATTCTCTACTGCCCTGGACAGTGTTTGATTCAGGATTAGTAAGTTGTATTAATTCTGTAACTCAAGAAACTGTTGAAAGTAAGTCCTGCATAGATCATATATTTGTAAAACACTATAATTGGGATGAGGTAAAGACTGCTGTTGTCCAAATGCACATTACAGACCACGACAGAACCGCACTCTGCATCACTTGTGCTCGACATACTTCTTACACCAACTATGACAACACTAAGACCAATACTAAGGCCACATGGTTTGATACAAAATATTATTTTAGCATCTGACATTTTTTACATGTTTTTAACTTATTTTTTCAGCATCGAATGTGTTAATTTAATATAGTATAGAATTCCGCAGTGCAATCATTCACGTCTTCAATATTAGTCACAGAAGCCCATGATTGCTCGCTAATTAAACGTGAAAACTCATTTCACGTTTAATTAGTGAGCAATCATGGGCTTCTGTGACTAATATTGAAGACGTGAATGATTGCACTGCGGAATTCTATACTATATTAAATTAACACATTCGATGCTGAAAAAATAAGTTAAAAACATGTAAAAAACGTCAGATGCTAAAATAATATTTTGTACCAAAACAATACCTTATATAGTCAGGAAACAGGGTTGATACACCAAATCCAGTTTATGGCCTCAATTCTGGTAAATCGGGGCTTCCGAAGTGATCGTCCGCCGGTGATGGAGCCGCAAATCGCAACGAAACCCATGCGCGCCGCGAGACGTTTGCCGCCATTAGAACAGTGACAATAGTTATAAACACAACTCGATACATGACAATTATATACACACACTCTATTTACATATATTTACAGCCCATCCATCCATCCAGTACACATTGTCTTTTGTAGCCAACTGGAAAAAATGACGCGATCCACGAACGAAAAACACCGAAACGTGACGTGAGAAACAGGCTATAATGCGGCACAAATCCGACCCTTCTAAGGCAAGAGGCTAGGCGAAACTGAAGCCTACAAGCCAGCATTGCTCCGTCCACCACCGGCGACCGATGCGCTGCGCGCGCAAGCACGCTAACCCCCCACCAGCGTTCGACTCGCACGAAATGTGTTATTGTATAGATAAATCAACAAAAATAAAAATGACTGAAAATCCTCGATTGACTAGAATTAAACCTTGGATAACAAGGGGAATAATTTGTAGTATTAGAAAACCAGATAAATTAAATAAGCGTTTAAAACAACAACCATTTAATATTATATAGAAAACACAATTTCGTAAATATAGAAACAATATAATCAAAGCAGCGAAAAATAACTACTACAGAGACCGAATTAATGAACATTGGAACAATCCGAAAGAATACTGGAAAATATTAACACTACATGACACGCCTGGCGGGGATTCCCCGCTTTCGTCGTTTTTTGTTTACTTTGTAGAAATGCGTACTGGGAGGGGGTTGTGTCTCAAAGACATCTTCCCTCCACTTCCCCTGCTTACGTTTTCGGCACTGCCAGTCGACCTTGAGCGTCGGGAGCTTATATACGTACATTTATCTCTTCTCTTGCGGGGATTCCCCGCCTACGCGTGTTGTAGTGTAACTTGTTAGTGATTGTAAATATTTTCTTACAAAGTGCAGCTATTGTCCTCTAAAGAAGAATCGGAAAACAAAGACAGTATGTAATACTTGTCACAAACATATCTGCCGTGAACACACTAAAGCAGTTTGCAACAAAATCCATGAAAATGACCAATCAGGTGAAGAAGAGGACTAAATAAATCCAACATAAATACAATGTTTTGTTATTTTATAATCAACAGCTATTATATTTATGTTTGTGTAAATAAAGTGAGAATTACAACAAATTGTTTAGTTTATTATTGTGACCACAATATTGGTTATTTTCCATTAGTGAGGGATCCCCGCCTACGCGTGTTGTGGCGTTACAAACCAAAACACTAAATAACAAGGTAAGTTGTGTTCATATTTTTGACGTTAAAATCTAATTAAATCGAAGTAACATATTTGTAAATATTTAATATATAGTGCAATGCAAAATAAAATACGTTTAACTGGGCAATATTCCTAATCTGAAATAAATAATAGCAAAAAAACTAATGGTGAGGGAATCCCCGCCACGTGTGTTATCACGGGATTATTTCCACGTGTGTCACGTAGTGTTAAACAAATTATCTGGTAGAAAAAAAAAGATGCATTTCCAATAAATATATATATGAACAATCCAAATATTGCACTATCAGAAGTCGCTTTCCAAGAAGTATCCAATGACTTTAATACCTATTTCTCGGAGGTAGGAAAAAATTTGGATGAGAAAATCAAACCATGTGGCGATACTATATACAATGATAACGATAACATAGCTAACACGAACTTTGTTTTAGACACAGTAATTGAACAGGATGTATTGCAGTAAGTTAACAGTTTAAGGGGTGGGTCTGCACCTGGATACGACGGCATTTCTGCATCCCTTCTCAAGAGTAACATTGCCTTCTTAATTACTCCAGTACTGCATATTATTAATCAGAGCTTTAGTTAAGGTGTTTTTCCAGATTTATTTAAAACAGCAAAAGTGATACCACTATATAAAGGAAATGGTGTTACATGCAAAAGCAACTTTCGACCAATTTCATTATTGAGTGTGTTTTCAAAAGTTATGGAGAAAATTAGTCAAACTGCAATTCGTTTACTATTTAATAACAAATAATATCCTATCTGACTGGCAATTTGGTTTCAGAAATGACAAAAATATTTCTGATGCTCATTATCAACTTACACGAGATATTAATTACTCAATTTGTAACAACAAACGTTCCATTGTGGTTTATCTAGATTTAGCTAAGGCCTTTGATTTGGTCGATCGGTCCAAACTTTTAGTTAAATTAAATTTAATTGGCTGTCATGGAAAGTGTTTTACATGGTTTGAGGGTTATCTGACAGCACGCAGACAAATTGTTTCAATTAATGGAATCTCAAGTGATTCTAAATTTGTTGATTTATGAAGTAATATGAAGAATTATGGAGTAATACAAGGAAGCACATTGGGGCCAATAAATAACTTAGCAAAACTAAATTTAAATGGAAAGCTATATTTATTTGCCGATGATTCGGCTAATTTGTTTGAGGGAAACAATTGGAACTTGGTTTGCAAAAACGCAGAAAACGATCTGAAATTAGTAAAAACGTGGTTTGATCAAAATTTGTTAACACTTAATGTAAATTTAAACCGCAAAATGTAAATTTATGGCAATATCTCTAAGACCCATCACAGAACTAGGTAGAAAAACTTTAAAATTGCACAATACCAATTATTCTATTGGGAATTCTTGTACCTGTGCGAAATTCGACCAGGTTGATTCATATAAGTATTTAGGAGTGGTGTACGATAAAAGAATGAGATGGTGTGATCATATAGATTTTGTAAAAAAGAAGGCTCATAAACTATTATTTGTTTTCAGACAGTTACAAGAAATCCTCGAACCGCTAGATATAAAATTGTCATGCTATGCATATTGCCAATCTCTGTTTTTGTGCGGGAATATAGCTTGGGAATTGTGCTTTCAAATCAATATTGAGCCATTAAACGTCATACAACGTTTACTAATATAAACCGCAATGGGTAAAAATTGAAGATATCCAAGAGACATTTTATTTGAAGAATTCAAGGTTTTAACTGTTAGGCAGCTATATATTAAATCACTACTTTTATACTCTTATAATAACTTTAATAGTATTTACATTCAACCCAACCACAATTATTTTACCCGATATTCTCAAAACACTCACATACAAACAGAAAGACTTAAGAACTGTACTCATTATCCACCTCCCATTTCATAATGCAATACCTTTTTAGACATATCCCAAATGAACTCAAAGAATTCCATCAACTTAAGCTAGTAAAGTACAAAAAGAAAGTAACCGAATGGTTGTTGACCTTGGGAGGGGGGGTGCATCAGAGTTGCTTATCGCATCCAGTTATAGATAGCTAACATCCTGGCCTCTACCATTTGTATCCACCACTCAATCACGACCTTACCTAATTAGGTATTTGTTCTGATACAAAATCTGTTGTGTTGTTTTATTTATTACTATTTTTTTCCTAATTCTCTGACCTTAATTTCTTGTTATGACTCTTTCCTATTTCCTATTTATTTTTTTCCTCTTTCCTAGATTCCTACACTGAAACCGTAATTTTTTTCTTCGATTAGATTCCTATTATTCATTTCAACAAATTCACAATTATGAAAAATTTATGGTTAGATCCTATTAATTAAATTGCAACATATCCTTGCATGTGTATATTGATAGTTTTACAAAATTTCAATTAGTCTCAATTTTTTTTATTTTTTCAAATAGAATTAACTTTGAAAATGACGACTCATGGCCACGCACAGATGTTTATCTATGTGGGCATTATTTTGTTCTCCATTATTAAATTTATTTGTTAAGTTGAGAATTTATTGTTTGTAAATAGAAGTGCATTGTAAATATTTTTTTTGTATGAAAATTGGAGGAATAAACTTATTTTGATTTGATTTGAGTGATAACATTATCATATAACATAAAATAACTCCATTACATTATCATTGAAACTTAAACCTTCCCATGCGGCATAAAATCAGCCTAATTTATATGTAACTCTGAATTAACATAAAAAAATGTATGTTTATTTTTTCAAATTTAATTTTTGTTTTAGTTTTGTATATATAATAGTAGTAAAAAAATATTTAACTTATGATACTTCAATTGTGTATGCCTATTATAATTTAGGTGAAAGTTATAGGTTTTTAACAAAAAAATCACATTTTTGACTAAAAATAGTTTATTATGTACCGGTTTACTATTATAATATAGGCCTATGTCAAAAATGTAAAAGGAATACAAACTACAAGAAAACTAAACAAAATTTGTATAACACATCTCAAAGTTTGGTAGCGTGTGATACGCTTCGAAACACTTGTCCGGGTGTAGCGCCGGTTTTGCTGCGCAGGTCTTACAGAAGTATATTGTTTCCTTATGTAAGCAAATATATTACAGAAACTAAATAACCCAAACTAGATCAACGATATAACGCTGAGATGTTACTTTGTTGAGTGACAAAGAAACAATAGTGCGGGTGCGGATCTAACTCAGAGCACCTCGCTAGACAGACTGACTAAAAGCGTGAGAATATACTCGTCTGCCGCGCCCAGAAAGGGAGGGGAGTGGCCAGCCGCCTGGATACAAAATGGTGATCTATTGTTGACCAGTGCCGATGAGAAAACAACACGCCCACGTCCTTTTGAATATACGGAGAACATATTCCTGCATTCTAACGGGACTTATGTGAACTAGTTACCTCACCAGCTGACTAAATAACGAGTTGCGAGTATACTCGTTATTCGCGTTTCGGTCGAAGTCATGTTTGCAGATATATCCGTTTGCCGCGTGGGAAGGGTTAAAAGACCACTGGGGTGGAGTCGTTGAGTTGGAGATGAATGAAACCATGCCAGAATCTTCCAGGAAGTGAACACTACAACTTCCCAAAGTTTCATGGTTTAGTAACGCAGTCAGCAAGTCTCGGAACAAAAATGGTTATCTAATAAACCCAACAAAATGCGACGCCAGAAGACTTTGTACTTTCATTTGTCATTTGTTCCATACTCTGTCAACACCTCACGAATTGAAGTGCCTTCTCAAAATAGTCCAGTCATCAACTTAACAAACAGTCTTAAGACCAATGACGTTCTGAATCAGTTTTGGCAATTGGTTAGTAAAAATCCATCTTATGCCAGTGTACATTCTTTGGAAAATCAAACTTGTATAACCTCAATGTGCTACAACAACTCTTCGATGCCTTTTTTAGCAACTCTCCTGCCCCCAAACAAAGCACGGTAACAGTAGATCAAAACGATAAATATAATGGTTTCACCCTTTTACACCAAAACATTAGAGGTTTGGAAAATAAATTAGAGGAATTTCAAATTCTTCTGAATGACGAGGATCCAGATATTATTTGTGTATCTGAACACAACCTGAAAGACTTAGAGTTTGATCTTATACACATCCCGGGCTTTGATAACATCAGTGCTTTCTGTAGGAACAAAATGGAGCGTGGAGGTACTTGCATTTTTGTTAGAACTGGTATCAGGTGTGAGCCAATTAACGTTTCACAGTTTAATCAGGAAGGTGTTGCAGAATTTTCAGCTATAAAAATACAGCTTAAAACAGGCTGTGTAGTTGTTTTGGCCACTTATAGACCCCCAATTTCCGATTGCGACTCCTTTTTTGATGTCCTATTTGAATGTTTGAACTGTATTATGCCAACCTCGAGCCAGACAATTGTAGCGGGAGATTTTAACTTAGATATGACTAAAGATGACTTCAAAAAACACAAATTTCTCAACTTAATGACCAGCTTTGGATTAAACCCTTCCATTCACTCATTTACGAGAGAGTTTAAAGGGTCAAAGTCATTAATCGACAATATCTGCACTGATTTTCACCCAGATTGTTTCAAGTGCAGTGTTGTGATATCTGCTTTGTCGGATCACTATGCGCAAGTTCTCAGAGTCAAGTCTGCGCACCTGGTCGAAGAAGTATCCCCCCGGTACACGGTCAAACGTATGATAAACAACAGTAGTACTCAAGGTTTCATCCAGCTTCTTAGGTCTGAATCCTGGGAGGGGGTATTTTCGTCCATGGATACTGATATATCGGCAGCAAACTTTATTAAAACCCTGAATTTTCATTTTGATTTGGCTTTTCCTCTGAAAAAGATTAAACTTAAATCAGTAAAAAGTAGAAAAAGGATCAAATTCAGTTCGAAACCCATATCCTTGCTTGAAGATGTTAAACGCCTGTATTACATCAGCAAGGATTTAGAATGGTCCAGCAGTTTAAGAACTGAATATCGAAGGTTGAAGTTGTTGTCCAGAGATCTTATCAGGAAGGAAAAGGCTGCTCTAGTATCTAGAAAATTAAGTTCATCAAGCAACATATCTAAAGCTGCATGGGAGGTAGTAAACGAAATAACAGCATGGTCTCATAAACCTCACTTTCAGAACTATCACGTCCGGGATGGCAACAAATTAAGAGTGTCTGACCCTCAAGTAGTGGCCAATATGTTTAACTCGTTTTTCACTGGTGTTGCTGATTGTTTTCGTTCAGGTTTTCCCTCTCCACTGTCATCTACAAGACCCAATTTGTCGTCTATCACCAACTCCTTCTTTCTGACTCCTGTAACAAGGGAGGAAGTCATTAACATTATCACATCCCTTAAAGTCAAGACATCTTCAGGAATGGATGGTATGTCTTCTAAACTGTTGAGGGATAGTTACGAGGTCTTGGTTGACCCACTAGTCCACTTAATTAACCATTCATTCCTGAATGGACAGTTTCCCGAGGTGCTCAAATCATCAGTCGTTCTACCATTGCATAAAAAGGGGTCTAAGGATGAGATCGATAATTTTAGGCCGATAACTCTCGTCTCGACGTTTTCTAAGGTCATAGAAAAAGCTGTTTACACCAGACTCATGAGTTTTATGTTAGATCACGATGTGCTTTTTAAGCAGCAGTTTGGCTTCCTAAAAAATAAATCCACTCTTGACGCTATGTTTCACTTGACCAACCCAGTAGTTTGTGCTCTGGATAGGAAGTTGTTTGCCGCAAGTGCTTTTATTGACCTCACAAAGGCGTTCGACTTGGTCGATCATGAGCTTCTTTTGAGTAAGCTCCAACAGTTGGGAATCAGAGGCAATCCGCTGAAATGGTTCCGTTCATACTTGTGTGGACAGCGACAAGCAGTAAAAATTCCATTTGTCGATTCGTCTAATGCACTTCAGTATTGTTTTTCAGACGACTTACTGACCATGACAGGCGTGCCACAAGGGTCAGTCCTCGGGCCATTACTTTTTTTGTTGTTCATAAATGACATCAGTCTTGGAGTCAACAATGCTGATATGTCTGTTCGCCGACGACACTACTTTAACAATGATAGGGCCCTGCAGTGAGTTGCTTGAGCAAGACATGTTCGTAAAAGCTAACTGCCTGATAGAATGGTTCGGTGGCAATCGTCTTCGAGTAAACTCCAGCAAGACAACATTATTGGAATATTCCATCAGTAGCCATGACAGGGTAGGTTTTTCTTGTTTCCTGGACGAAGCCCAAGTACAATCGTCTGACAGTGTGAAATTCCTCGGAATTATAATCGATGAGAACCTTAACTTCCATAGCCACATCAAAAAGGTGTCACTATCCATCAGCTCTGGCATTTTTATCCTGCGAAGGCTTTCCCTTTTTACAGACATAAATCTCCTCCTGACTGTATATTATGGTATCATCTATCCTCACCTAATGTATGGTGTTCCAGTTTGGGGTGCTCAATCAACCAGAACCGAATACTTATTCAGGCTCCAAAAAAGAGCCATCAGGGCAATTTTTAGACTGAAAAAAACCGAATCTTGCAAACAAATTTTCAAACAGAAAGGCATTTTAACTTTCCCTTCCATCTATATTCTGGAAACCCTTTTATTTGTCAAAAAAAATCCACAACTTTTTACCACATCCGCCCATTCGCATAAGTATAATCTCCGAAACAAACTAAATCTGGTAATCCCGAAACACAACACTTCTTTTTCTGAAAGACACCTCTTACAGGCTGGAATACGTCTGTTTAATAATTTACCAGACCACCTAAAACAAGAACAAAAATTGGTCAAATTCAAACGAATTTTGAAAGATAAACTAGTAGAGACAGCTATATATAATGTGAATGAGTTTTTTTCTATCTTTAGTGTACCGGTAAGGTAAACATGTTCCTTAGTTTTAGTGAAATTAAGTTATTTTGAGTTATTTTATTGTAATGACAATTAGTATTGTATATAAGTGACAAATGCCCATGTACAATTTTGTATTCTTGGCATAATAAAGAAACTTGAACATGAACACACATACATTTATTTTTACATATAGATCATTAGATCATGAGCTTTTGTCAACAATGCTGTGATGTTTAAACAAAAACACATTAAAATAACTCTTAGGGGAGGAAGTATTTACTTATTTTTTACCTAAAGTTTAACCATACATATAACAAGATGATTCTGCAAGAGAACATCTATAGTTGATACATGAACATATAATTCATGAAACAACTATAGATGTTTTATTAAAACAAAGAAAGAGGGTACTTGATAGCAATTACTGTAATATCAGGGATGTTAGACAATTTTCTAAGTAAGACACTACATAGAACCAGACCACCGGAGCATACTCCAACCTTGATCTTACCAAAGAACAATACAATAGTTTGATACTTCTCTGATTATTGAAAATATTTCCCAGCCTACGTATAAGACCTAAAATGGAAAATGAAGACTTATATATTGAAAGAATGTGATTAAAAAAATGTTTAGAATCAAAATGAGCCCGAGGTCTTCAATTGAAGTTTTCTTTAACTCTACCCAACGTTCATTCAGCATTCTCTGGGCGCCCTATTTCTGTGCGTGCTGCAATCCTCATTCTTAATTGAAAAAAAAAAAAAATAGTTTGCCGTATGATATAAAACTGCACATCATTTTTCTTCTTAAGAAACATGTGATTAGTAATGGGGTAAGTGGACTGTAAATAATTAAGCCTTGAGAAGAATGGAAAAAATTCTAACACTTAGAAATACTTATTTTTTTTCAATTTCAAACACTTAAAGCGGGTAGATAAAATGTTTATAAATAATTCCAAAATGTTTGAAATTTATTACAAATTAGGAATAACAAATAACAACAAGTGGTGTATCAAATCAAAGGTATTCTTCTCTTAATTGCCAATATACCATCAGATTTTAGAAAAGCCTATATTTATGGCCTCCACTGCTCCAAAAATCAAAATTCATGGTTGTACTAATTAAGAATCCTGGCGAGGCTAGAGGCAGATCTTCCTCACGAGGCATGCTGAGATCCACAATGGGACTGTAACAGTGTCTTGGTGAGGCCACAGGCCAAACTTTCCCCCACGAGACTGTAGGCCAAGTTCCACAAAAGGGCCTGTTGCAGTTTCTTGGTGAAGCCGCAGGCCGAGTTCCACAGAGCGGCTAAAGGTAGTTCCCAGATGCTTCGGTAGCTGGCCGAGCTTGCTTCACAAGCGTAGCGAGTGACTGGGTTGGCATAGAGACAACGTCTAAGAGCTCTATCCCCCCCTCTAGATATAAAATATGCTCTAAAACCCAAAATTGGGTGATGTAAACTAATACATCAAAGTGGGGTATCAAATTAAAGATATTCTTCTCTTAACCCTAGGTAGTGAGCAATGGTTGAGCTATTATGAGCTCCCAACTGCTAGGTGTCTTTTTCGGCACTTCGAAAGCCTTTTTTGTAAAGTCATAAAAAATACTAAATGTTTCAAATGTAAATTGTAGCATATTATTTTACTTGTCAAGAACTGTACATTTACAAACTACTATAAAAACTCAGAAAACAAATTAGTAAACAATTATTTTCAAGAAAAAATTGTAAAAATTTGAAAATATTGTACAGAAATTTGAATTTATAATCCTCCTTAGGAGCACCAATAAGTTTTTGTAAATAATTCCAAGACAGCCAAATTGTTTAGAATTTTGTGTAGTATAAGAATATGTGGTTACATTTCAGGTAAACTGCAAGGTTTTTTTTGATTTTTTGTTTTTATAAATTGCAAATACAAGGCCCTCTTAACTGCCTCCCACGGGACTGACTCGTAGACAGATAGCAAAAAAGTCGGTTAAACCGAAAGGCACAAAATTGTATAAGTAATTAGGAATAAATGCTAAATATATACGTTAAGATTATAATTTGAATAGAAAAAAGATTACAATATAATATACATAACTTACCAACTATGTGTACGTTGTCTTGTCTACCATCACTATTCCACCTTTAATTTCTAAACACTGTATGTACAAAAGATGAAAAAAAAACAAAAAAACAGTACAATAAATTCACTAAATTGAAGAAAACACACTTGTATTATATTGACTATAAAACCACATTTAGGCCTAAAAACATTAACTATATGCAGTACTATACACAACTATTTATTACTAGTTAAGAATCCGTGCGAGGCTGTAGGCCAACCTTCCTTACGAGACATAATGCCTATCTCCACAAATGGGTCTGTAGTAGAACTTCTCCTGAGAGGCTTTAGACCGAGTTCCACCAAGGGGCCTGTGGCAGATCGTCCTGGTGAGGCCGTGGTCCACAAAGAGGCTAAAGGTAATGTTCCCAGGTGAGGCCGCAGACGGAGCTTCCCTCATGAGTGTAGCCAGTGACGGGTTGGCACACGTAGCATTAGGGGTGTCCCCTAGTTTGATTGTAAAACTAAAGATATCTTAGTTATTGAAAGCAAACAAGAAATGCATAATTTATGGTATTTTCTTTAATCTAGTTACACTTGAAAGTTTGTTCTAGTTTTACGAAATACATTATTAGATTAAAGAAAATACCACAATTTATGCATTTCTTATTTGTTTCCAATACATTAGGTATCAACAGTTTTATATTTAAATCTTTTACAGTTTATCATTTCTATGTTTTTTTTATACACGGTGTAGTTTTTACGGAATTTAACGTCAAAGTTTTTAACTTGCTACCATTTTGAAATTCGGTGAAGAATTGTTTTAATTTTTTTCCTGTAATACAGTATTATTAGTATAGCATATCTGCAAAATGTCAACACTCTACCTTCAATGGTTGCTGAGAAAAAAATTATAATGTAAAAAACACAGACAGCCAGACAGACAGAAAACTGTGCATATTAGGGCATATGTTTAAAGGCACTTTTTGGATTGTTTTGACCCCAGAAACAACCTCCTGAAGTTTGTCCAAGTATTTCAGTTACACCCTGTAGTAGAAGAAATAATACAGAAAATTCAGTTTTTATATAAATATATAAGCTTGCGTATTTTGTAAAATCTGAAGAAAATAAAGGTACTGTCAAATGTACAAATAAATTATAAAACATTGTCACAATTTTTTCCCTGTCTGTATTACTATAATGCACATTATTATGAGTAAGTGTACAAATAACTTTTATTACGTTTTAGTAGAAAATAAGATTGTAATTGAAATAAATGTATTGCATGGTATTGTAAACTGTGCTACACAGTAACATTGTCTAGGGTTAATAATATGTGAGATTGTCAATATTCGAAATATAGGATAATCTAAATCAGCTTGCATTAAAGGTAACAAGTTAATATTTGAAGGAAAGGATTAAAAAGACATACCAAACAATGCTCCTTTCCATGGTTCAACCAGTGACCAGTACGGCCAGTTCGTATGATCCTTTGTAGCTGATTTGTCTTTACCCATATGATTTCATCCACTCGCTCATAGCCCCACAATTTTAGACATTCTCTGCCTAGTTCCATAGCTCTACAGACGAAGAGAAAAAAATTACTGTAGTTAAATTCAAATAAATATGAGTCTTATGCTGTACAATGGAACTAATATGATAATAAATGAATTTCAATTTAACTTTACAACATTAATTTACCAAAATATAGAATAACATTAAATAGTACATACATACTTAAATTGGCATATTGTATCCTTGGGTTACTGATGGTGTGAAGCTTTAAAAAAAGAGAGGTGCTAAAGAAATGGTTATGGTCAGGTAAAGAAATAACTTTACAATTTGCAAGAGCAGGAAAAATAAATTTGATTGTATTCAATTACACAAAACAGTCAATTAAATATAGTTTTTCAGAAGGGTTTGCAACTAGCCAATATTACTAAACCAATAAAATCAAATATATTGGATAAAAATAGTTTAAAATTTTAAATTTAGAAATAGTTGGACAAACAGTTTTCAAGACCAAACCTGACATGACAAGAAATGTCACAGCAACATCGGAAGCTTAGGTAGATGTGCTCCCCTCTCGGCCAACAAAGGCTAAGATGTTGATGCAGACAAATGATTATTTTTAAAAAAATGTGTATTATGACTAACAGTTTAGTTTCATATTAAGGCCAGTTTGATAATGGTCTTAGCTAGGCGTTGTAGATGATCTGAATTTGGCATCTCATTTCAGTAACACTAATCTGAATAAATAAAAAAATAATATATGGCAATTATTTCTCATTGTTAAATGTATAGTATCTTTATTAGTCTAGCAGTTTTTCTGGTGTATAGCCCAAAGTCTGTATTAGTATAATAAATATTCATAAAAATCATACATAAATGACCAAAACATCTTCTAAAAAAGATATCATTACATGGAGATATATATATATATATATAGTTTAAGAGCTTCAATTTATGACTAAAAGCAATAAACTAGGCCCAGTATTTTTGCTGATGGTCTTAATAAAGACATTTTAATGTAAATTTGACTCATACTTTTGGTCTAAATAAGGAATACACATTTCAGAAAAATAAAACATTTGATAAGACATCCTCTTTCAGAAACTTCATTTAAAACTGAGACCATTCTCAAAATCGGAACACTAATTTTTGCTCACAGACTATCCAAAGCACAGCTTTAGCTGTTTGAAATATATACACAGTGCAGAAGAAAAGTCTCAAAACAGATTAATAGTTTCTGAACGATTACAGATAAAGCAATAAAACGGTACATTATTACTGCACATACTAATCTACTTTTTGAAGCGACTACCATTTTTATGCTAAATCAGTGGTTAGATTTGGTCCGGTATTTACTACAGAACTATGTAAATTGTTTATTTATTCCAACATTTGATTAATGAAACTATTATAAACAATTAATTCATTGTCAAATTGCTCTTTCCATAAGGGTTGCATTGAACCCCTGGGGTGGTTTCCTGATGGAATTTAAAACCATGTAGGCCTATGTATTAACCAGAGACCTAACGAATGTCTATGCAAAATTTCAGATGAATGGGTTTAGTAGTGTTTGCATGATTGGGCAGGGGGATGTCCTGCAAGGAGTCAGAAGAAAATTTTAAATGAGAGCATAGGTCGAGTAGTGCTTGATCAAAAAACATGTATTAGTAAAATTTAGTAGTACTCAACCTATAAGATACTGCTCTTATTTAAGATTTTCTTCTGACTCCTTGCGGAACATATCCCTGATATGACATTAAAATGGTAGTCACTTCAAAAAGTAGATTAGTAGGTGCAGTAATGTGGTACCAAGTTTTATTGCTTAATCTGGAATCATTTAGAAATTATTAAGCTATGCCGGGGGTTTTCTTCCACATTGTATGTCTTATAGCTTTTCCTTAACAGAAAAAAATATAAAAAGATAAGCGGATTGAAGAAATAAATGAAAGGTCAAAAATGAAAACTACAATAATACATGGTACCAGGTAACTGGCACAAAATCTCCCTTTCCTTTTGTTATGTCAGATTAAGAAATGTACAAAGCTTGTTAAAAGAAATAATAGTTGAAATAGTTTAGTGTATTGATTTTTAATTTTAGTTTAAAATAAGATACTTACTATACATGTTAGAGCTGAATTGATATCTCCACAAATAATCTCCACAGTTCTTTCTCTTAGTCAGATTTTATGTAAATAATCATCAACAACTCGAGTTGTGGCTTCCGGCCTTTAGCCTCCAGCCCCAACTTAGTGGAGTGGTAACTAAAATATTTTTTATTGTAAATTGCACCTTTACCGAAAATTTAATCAGAATTGTTTGAATAAAGCTTGAAAAAATATATTTTTTAAAGTTTTTGGCCGTAAAAAATGTTATAACTCAAAAACTATTAAAGTTATGGACATGTGGTTTTCACTAAAATATTTAAAATATTTCACATGTTTTTTGAAAATTTTATTAAAATCGTTAGTGCTGTTTTTGAGAAAATTCAATTTTTGTATGTTTTTTACCTATAAAATTAGAAAAAAACTAAAATTTCAAAAAAGTGAATAAAACAATCTGGAGATATTGGCTTAATGCACCTACATACCAAAGTTAATAAAAATCTATCCTTCTGTTTGGTCTCCAGTGAAGTGTAAATAGTTACCATGGTAACAAATATATATGGACAGTAATCAAGTATTAAAAAAAATATTGCCGCTCGGTGTTTGTTTACATTGTAAGTTTGTTATTGTAGTCCATTGAAAAAAAAAAAAAAAAACACGGGTTCAGGGGGCTCTAAAATGGATTTTTTTTATCAACTTGTAAAAAGATTTTTTTGGACCATCACAATAATTTCACTATGCTAACACATATGGGAGAAAGTAAAAAAAATATTTGTGCCTTAGACTTAAAATATTAATATCCTCTTGTAAAGTTATGTTTTAAGATCGCAGCCAATTGATAGCATTATTAATTAGAGTTAGTAAGCAGAAGATAGGTCTTTTAAACAATTAACAATGAAAGCATGAGAAGGAACCAAATACTAGATGATCAATAGTCTTTTTTATCTATCATTCCTTGCATAGTATAAGGACTACGTACCAAATGGTACTATATTTGTACTAACACATATTATGCTAATTAAAAAACTATTACTGAATGGACTAAAAGGAATACTAACAATAAATTATTTTATGTTAATTTTCAATTAATACACTTATTGACACTACAGACATGATTTTTATGCCACTAGATAGAGCGAGGGTTGCTTAGTTTTATGGTCTATTCTGTTTCTGACTGGAGTGACAGATGCAGTATAGGCCCGTGGACAGTGACAGCTTGACAAAGATGAGGAGTGAAGAGGGGCTCTTCATTTACTAATAATATGGTTAGTAGCAACTTTGCCATGTGCCCAGACTGATTAACGTTTTCCATTCTACTATCAATTTAAAGGTAGCATCATAAGGACACCAAAGTAACAATTTAAAATATATATTTATTTTATGGATCCGGTATTTTTTTAAAATGTTGGTACTACTTAGAATGTTACATAATAGTACTTATACAAAATTGTTACTAAATTTAAAAAAATAGTTACCATGGTAACAAATTTATGCAAACTTGTACTATGAACAGTTTATACAGTAAAATTATTATTTTTTTTATATGTTATACCAACTTATTTTCTAAAACTAGAATGGATTTAGAGTACTTTTGCTTTCTTGGAAATTATCAATGTAATTTTTGTCAAAGGCATACCTCCCCTCTATTTCATATTTATGAATTTTATTTTAAAAACAAAAATTTGATATTATAAATTTAACCCTTTTGTTCCCAGCGTCCAAAATTTTGGACGTCAGAAGGATCTCCTAATTTATCTGACGTCCGAATTTTCGGACAGCAGTGGTATCTCCTAATTTATCCTGCTTCCAAATTTTTGGACGTTAAACAAATTAAAAAAATATGTTATCAACTTGTAATATGTTTATATTGCAATGTTGAGAGAGAACTGTTTTATCACGTTAGTATGTTAAAGTAACTTTATATAGTTAATCACAATGTGCAAGCTACAAGGAACATTGATTTAGGTAGCTGTGGCGCAACTTAACTAGACAGATTCGTCAGTCAGCTGCTCTTGCTCACAGCGTCGTATGTGTTTATTTAAAATTGAATTCTTGTATATATGTTAATTTTAAAATTATATTTCTAGGCATACAAATTCAAATGCCGTGAGATTTTTTCCTTACATAGTTATTGTAGGATGAATTGTACAAAATAAAAATATTTAATTTTTTAAATTCTTTCTTAAATTATTTCCCTCCATGATGAGTAAACATAACTTTTATTACATTAGTGTGTAGATTAGGTTATTACAAACATAATTTAAAAAAATGATAAAAATTCAATCATAAATAAATTTTATTACATACATTTTTTACAAAAATGTAGCAAAAATCCTAATTTGGCCCTGGGAGATATCCTGTGTCAGAAGGCCGGGTTTTTTTTGAAATACCACTCATGAAATTCCTGAGAGCAAAAGGTTAATAATAAGGTTTATAAAAATATGTTTATTGGGTACCTCGGTTTATTGTGAACATTTTGATGACAACTCAACCAAGTTTAGGATATTTTATAATCTTTATGGATTTTATGGCATATGCTTTAGGAAAATGTAGTTAGCCATTTGAGGGTTATATACACTGATCAAAGTTTATACCTGCCTGTGACCCAGAGAAAGATGAGACCATCATCTTGTAGAGTAGGGATTCCCAGCTGCCTCATCTCGTCATCTGACATGGTGCCGTAGGGGAGTTCCATATGTATATCCCAAGGAGGGTCAGCCATTATTACTGCAAACTTACCTGTCAAACAAATATTTTAAAAATCTAATCAACATAAATAAAATAAAAGCTTTTGAATGCATTTCTCAGAATAGTATAAATTTACATTTATTTATCTTTCACATAAGAAATTATCCAAATTGAGTTTTGTCTGTCTATCTGTTGGCTAAAATACTTGCAGTTTTCTTTTTACTGTTTTCCCCTGGAAAACAATATTACTAAATATGTTATTAAATTAAAAACTAAGCTTTGCTCTGGCAAAGGCAAACATTTCTTTTCTTAAAGATTTGAGCTTTAAAATATTTTTAAAGTTTTAAGACATTACTTTAATATGTTTGTATCAAGGCCAAATTTCCAAAAAGTTACAATAAAATATGAAAAGGTAAGGGAGCATAAAGATTAAAGATTACATAATACAATGAGTAATGTGCATTGGTGAATTTATCTGATTCAGATCTAACAAAGTATGGAAAGTTAGAGTATATTCAAATGAATCCTTGAGTTATATCATTTTATTTTTGAACAGTTTGTAATAGCACTTCCTTATTACAAAATGTAAAGAATTTAAAACAAAGATTATCAAATCTTAAGTAGGGTCATTGGCCACAGTTGAGCAAACAACGATAAACTAGTGTCAAGTGTGATTGATCTTTGACCCTAATGGGATATGAGAAATGCTCTTATGATGCAAGCCCGATTATTTATATAATTATTTCTAATCAGGGTGTCTGAACTTTGTAGAGTCTTACCATCCAATATTTGTTCTGTAACGTGACCTTCATGGAAAATACCAGATTTTATTATTGCACAAATATTTAAAGAACTCCAACAAACAACATTTAATCTTTCAAAAACAATAAAATTTAATCAGATTATTATCAAGTGTACAAATCCAGTCTTTCAATCTATTACATATTGAGATCATTCTAAAAATACATTCAAACTAAACCTAAGTTTAATTGTGACCATTAAGACAGTTAATGATCAGACAGTTATAAGAACAGAGCAGTTCAGCCACCAAACTAACTTTAATGCACGTCATCATTGCGTATGGGAGGTATCCCTCTCTCCATGTCATTATTGACTGGGGATGCTACTCAAGTGCACATGGGAGGGATTCCTCACATCTTGTCATTATTGACTGGTGGGGACGCTACCTAGGTACACATGGGAGGGATCTCTTCCATCATATCATTATTGATTGGCGGAGACGCTCTCCAGATGCACATGGGAGGGATCTCTTCCATCATATCATTATTGATTAGCAGGGACGTTCCCCAGGTGCAAATGGGAGGGATACCTACCATCTTCTCGTTATTGATTGGCAGGTATGCTCCCCAAGTGCACATAATAGGAATATCTTTCATCATATCATAATTGATTGGCGGAAATGCTCCCCAGGTGCACATGGACCCCTCCTACCATGTCATTATTAATTGACAAGGACGCTCCCCAGAAGCGTATGGAAAAGATTCCATTCACACATTTTAAAAATGGCTGTAGGAGAGTTTTCTTTTTCATCCTCTTTCTTCATCTATACACAAAATAATGAGTAAAATTTACAGTGATATTTCGTAGCACTGGGCATGCTATGTTGCCAGAATTTTCAATTTCAAGTTAATGTGTTAACAAAGTAAACTAACCCCAAACTAATTTCAGAATATCTAATTTAATTAATTGTCCAACGATTTAGAAGGGTTTATTATTCAGTAATCTTATCTAAGCAGAATATAGTAGGTAGCGAAGAAGGTAACAGAGATGAGTGCTACAGACAGCTGAGTCATTCTGTGGTAAACAAATTCCAACTGACCAACCATTCTGCTCTGTACCCTTCTTACCTCTACCTCTATCTAAGTCTTCCAGAGAAGCTCTAAACTGTTAAATAATGTCATATCCTTCTTCTGTTAGAGCGAGGAGGTTGAATAAAGGATAATATACCGGATGTATATCAGCAATCAATCACTCGTACTTACAATTCTCTGAAACACAAACATTAAGCAACTCCAGATAGATTTTCTCTGTCTTTTATTAAATAATCAGGATAGCCAACTTAACCCTTTCTCATCCTATTATCTGGTGCTTACTCTCTGATGCACTCTGATTTACTTTCAGCCAAAACATGCATTGTGTCAAAACTAACACTAAACTTTAGTTCTGCATCAGCTGTTTTCTGTAGTAACATAAATAGAAGGTTTGGGTTTTAGTAAATAAATGAACCGGAATAATTGAATTATAGTAAATATTTTAAATCCAGTAGTAGGTCTGTCTTCCTCAAAACTTTGACAAAACGCCATTAAAAATAGTTTTGAAAATATCAGTATCAATTATTATGTTGCTGTTGCTAACCTTTGCCATTAAAATATAAAAAAAATTATTGCAAATATAAGTACTAAAATTGTTTTCCTCATCTTACATTGAACCAAAGTACATATAGTTTTTTTAATTAGCATAATACGTGTTGGTACATATACAGTATAAGTGAATGTGACACAACATAAATATATTACAATGTAAGCACAAAATGCACAAATATATTACAGTACAAGTATAAAATGCACAAATATTATGGACAGTGCACAAAATACATTTGTAGTCTACAACTGGAATATAACTTTTTGCCTATTGAAAGTACACACATATTAAAATCCCTAAACACTAAATATACTTAAAAAAGACATAACTTGTATTTGGATCTATCTTTTAAAGGAAAAGAATCAGGTTGGTAAAATTACTGTATTATAGTTTTTGAACAGAGAATTTATAAATTAACATATTTAGTGCTAAGGCCTTATCTTCATTTTTACCATGTCTGGCTGCATATACAGGGTGCGGCAGCATAACTTCCTTTTTTAAAATACGCGCCATTCAGTTAGTTGATGTCATAGCGGAGCGCTAGCGGTCTCGTTCAAGAGGGGGTACTGTAAAGTTTTGTCCCGACACGGATCAGTCGCCATCATGCGTTGGAATAGTGAGGAGCGTGCCTTTGCCGTTGAGGCCTACTTTTCAAGCGGATGTTCGGTTATTGCAACACAGCGTGCATTTCGGAATCGCTTTAATTTAGCCCCGTTGGCTCCCGTCCCAGACCGCAAATCAATTGTTACATGGGTCACTACATTCAGACAAACTGCAAGTGCGACAAAACGAAGAACTGGAGTCCCTCGGCCCGTTAGATCACCTGAGAACATTTAAGCAGTGAGAGCGTCAATGTTGCGATCACCACGGCGTTCTGCGCGCAAACACGCATCTGCCCTTGGACTATCCGATCGTTCTGTGAGAAGAATTCTTCGTGGTGATCTTCGTTTTCATCCCTATAAGATGGCGATAGTGCAGGAACTTTCAGAACGTGACTTCAATTCTCGGATGAACGCGTGTGAGCTTCTTCTTGATGTCGTTCCCAAGGGTGCTATTGTTTTTTTTAGCGATGAAGCCCATTTTCATTTGTGTGGGTCGGTTAACAAACAAAACATGCGCTACTGGGCTGACACCAACCCTCGAGAATTGCATCCAAGGCCTTTGCATTCACCCAAAGTCACAGTGTGGTGTGCAATTTCCTCAGCTGGAATTATTGGTCCCTGGTTTTTTGAGGAAAATGAGGTTACAGTGACAGTGAATTCGGACCGGTATGTAAACATGCTACAGAATTTTTTTTTCCCACGGCTAGAAGAGTTGGATTTGGGGGACACTTGGTTCCAACAAGACGGTGCAACAGCACACACTTCAAGAGCATCGATGGCTGTTTTGAGGGAACACTTTCCAGAGCGCCTTATCTCAATAAGAGGCGATTTGGAATGGCCGGCACGCTCTCCCGATCTGTCCTCTTGTGATTTTTTCTATGGGGTTTTTTGAAATCCCGTGTTTATGTGAACCGACCAAGAACCCTACAAGATTTGAAGACAAACATCCAAGAAGAAATTGCCAACATAACACCTGCTATGCTAACAAGAGTCATGACAAACGCCAGAAATCGGTTTACGCAATATATGGAGAATGAGGGACGTCACCTAACAGATTTGATCTTCAAAACAATGTAAATAAAAACTTTAGACATGTACCTACATTATAAAAAATAAATAAATATTTTCCGATGCATACAATAGTTTTTATTCGGTTTTGAAAAAAGGAAGTTATGCTGCCGCACCCTGTATAAATTGAAAACTTAGCCCAAAGACTGCATTTTTTTTTTTTCAAAAACACATATTTGTGATTGTGTAGTGTCAATTTATGACTGTCAGAAGTAGTCTGCATATATGGAAGGCTAAAAAAAATAATTTTTATGTGTGGCCGTGTAGTCGGCCATCAGCCCCTGGTGAACGACTTTGGCAAAAAATTAATATCTAAGATTTGTACACCACTTTATTTTGTTATAGACTAGTAAGTAATACAAGGAATTATGTAAAACAAAAGAAAAAGATTAAAAGCTACTTTTATCATGTCCATTTCTAACATTTTTTCACAATTAGTCTAATCTGAGATAAATTTTTAAAAATATGCTACAGAACACAATTCATGTTGGTCAGGGCGTTAGTAGAACAGAAACACATTATTTTTAATTTTTCCTTCTTTGCAGTACATTATACATCTTTTTCGCTTAATTTTATTCCTAATTTTTCAAAAAAAAACAAATTAAAAACAGTAGTAGTAGAAACTCCAAAAATAACCATAATCGGAAACTGAAAACCAGGTCCTACTCGTAGGATACCACAGTTTTTTTTTAAAAGGTAATATTTTTTTCTATAGTGGAATTTACTGTTTCCCTAGAATTGTTACCTAAAATTAGTTTTTTGTTAGTAACATATTACATATATTATTCTCTAAGTTACTTATAATTAATTTCTTATGCTTTACATTCCCAATTTCTAATTGTGGTGTTGAAAATCCAGCAAAGGAGATTCCAGTCGTTGAAGGTGTAACCCTGCCGGTGTTGTTAAAAAGTCTTGGAGAAAAGTTAGTCTGCCTTTCACTGGATGGTGTCATGGTTGTATTTGTTGTATATTCCACCGATGTTTCCTTGTCTTCGTAGCATGTTGTTGTGTAGAAGGCTTGATGTTCCTTATATATGGCGATGAAACAGCTACTGCCTGAGGTTCCATATCCTCAGTTGTGTTAGAATATGAAGAAGACATAAGGTGATTTATTGCAGAAGTTGTTTCCGTTAATACTGCTGTAGCCAGTTGCTCTACTCTTGCATCTTGCTTTTTCCATATTTTATTTATAATTTTAAAGATTTCTCTTGAGACAAATTTTTTTCCTAACCTATTTATATGTAACCCATGCCTTATTAGAGTGGCAACTCTGAAGAAGGTACAAGTTAAAGTGGCTGTATATTTGGATGGGTGTAAGTTAATTTTCTTATTTCAGTATTTATGTCCCTAATGATTCCATTCTCTTTACTACTTTCTCTTAGTTCATATCTATATGGTATTGTTGATATTATAAGATTTGTATGATGAAATTGTTCCAACTGTTTTTCTAGATACTTTGTGATGTTTTTATATGTGATCTGTCATTGTTACCACAGTAATTGAAGACATTATTAGTCCCACCAATGATTATTTGGAAGACATTTTTAGAGTAAGCACTTCTAGTTGATGTATTAATGGCAGATGTCATAATTTGTTTGAGTGAGGCATCAGGTTGAACATGGTTGTAGACTTGAAATCCCCAATTTTGATCCATCAAATAAGAAGACAACTCTCACCCTTGACTGTCACATGACAAGATTAATTTAAGCATTGAGCCAGTCAAACCACTTGTTCCCTTTGTTTGGTTAATGGGATACTTTTTGCAGATACTAACTTACATGATAATATTAATGGTTTATTATTTGCTGAGGTGTGGGATGGTTTATTATTAAAGGTTAGGTGTGAGAGCAAGACTGATGTTGAAAATAAGTTTGTTAAAAGCTCTGTGTATTAGAGGATTGGTGTACCTGTCAATGAACAGAGATAAAAAATGTGATTTACATTTTAGTTTTAACAGAAAATCAGCAGATAACGAAACCTTGAAATACTTAGTTATTATGTTAGAATCAAACCTGAGCTGGAATAGTCATGTTGAGTATGTAACAAAAACATTGTCTAAAGGTATACATACACTTGCTAAGAAGGCTCAGCTCATGTGTGGTTTCCATTGTACTCTTAAGTGTTTATTATGTACATATACATAGCATTATCAGTTATGGGATTTTGCTATGAGGTTTTAGCTCTCACTTAAATAAAATTTTAGTTCAACAAAAAAAGCGCTGATAATTATACGTAAGGTTCCCCATCGCACACATTGTAAACCCCTTTTTAGGCAGTAAGGGGTATTAACTATTCCTTCAATTCATATTTAACTTTTTTATGTTGTACATTTGACAACTTAAATATTCCTTTAAATAGTAATTACCATAACGGCAATACAGGAAATAAAAATAGCTTAAGAGTACAACAATTTCGGTTGTACAGAAAACTTTTTGCTACATGTCGGTTAAACTTTTTAATTTTTTACTGGCAGGGATAAAAGAATTATCGTCAAAGCAGTTCAATACTAAAATAAAACAAATAGTTATCAATGAGTGCCTGTATAATGTAAATGATTTTGTCTTAATAATATGGAGTAACTATTTGTATATATTACATGTAGTTATTTGTTTGACTTAAGAGGACCAACAATTTTTATTACATATATATATAAGTTTTCCATCCCATTAGATTTAATGTAAACTTTTATATGTAATGTTTCTTGTTGCTTTTTTGTCTGTTTGTCTAATTTATTGTCTCTTTATCCTAATTTATATTGTCTTTGTCTAATTTAATTTATTTTGTCTTTCGTCTAATTTTCTTTATTTTTGTCAATTGTTTTTATTATTCCTTTTTTTGTACCGCTACCCATAAATTACCTTTAGCTAACCAAAATCAATCATGTATCAATTATTTAATGTTATATCGGTTATTTAAGCTTAAATTGTTCTAACTTAACCAAATGAATTCCCTAGCTTTAGTTATTAGATTAAAGTGTGATGTTGCCATGCGTTCAATGTAATATTTAATGGCAATACATTTCTGATTTCTAATTTACACAGTTATAATAAACTAGTTGTAACATTGTTATGTTCCAAATGCCCTTGAAATTGCAGAGAATTAGCCGTGAAAGCTTCAGAACAGCCAATTATCGGAGGGCCACAATGAGAATTCATCACCAACCCGCCCAGAGACCCTTATAATCTGTTTGAAAATTTTTCTTATTGAGGAGAGGAGTACATCTATTTATATAAAAGCCAAATGTCACTCACTCACTGATCACTGTTTCTCAAAAACCACTAAACCTCCGAGGGTGAAATGTTGTAGGATGGTTGGTCCTATATTGTAGGCATGCAATAAGAAGGGATTTTGAAAAATTCTTCATAGTTACGAAATGGCAGCCTTTTTTACACCTAAAACTGCCCCAACGTATTGCTTATGGAGAAATAACAAAACAAGTAGTATTTCTGACCTAATTTGAGGAAAAGTTTCAAACCTTTACAGTTCTACACACGAAACAAATGCTCATCTTATACATGAATTTCAGCCTAAAAACTTAAAACATTTTAGGTATTGAGGGCCCAAAAACTAAAATTTTTAAAAATGTAAAATTTGTTAATACTGATGTTATCTACTCAAAAGGGTTATCAAATTAAAGCTATTTTTCTCTTGAATTCAAATATACCATCAGATTTTGAAAAGAGCAATTAATAAGAGGCATATGCCCCTAAAACAAAAAAGAGGGTAATATTAATATAAACTGCTCTAGTGGGGTATCAAACTATAAGTATTTATCTCCCAAATCACATTACATCATTGTATTTTGGAAGAGACAACATTTAAGGGCTCTGCCCCCAAATAAAAAAAAACATACGCTCCAAAACCCAAAATTGGGTAATGTTAAACTAATATACCCAAAAGGGGTATTAAATTAAAGGTATTCTTCAACTAATTACTAATATACCATCAGACTTTAGAAAATACTATGTTTATGAGCTCCACTACCCCTAAAACCAAAATTAATGGTCGAATTGGTTAAGAAACCGTAGGCCGATCTCCCTCACAAGGTGACCTGCCCAAAAATGGGATGAAGCAGCGGGCCAAACTTTCCACCGTGAGGCCTTAGGCCGAATTCTACAAAGGGGCCTGTAGCAGAGCGTTTTGACGAGGTCGTAGGCCGAGTTTCACAATGGAGCTAAAGGCAGAGTTCCCAGGCAAGGCTGCAGGCCGAGCTTATTACTTCATGAGCTCAGTGAGTAACAACGGGGTTGGTATGTGAAGCGTGCAGTGGTGTCTCCTAGTATAATCATATTTTATTCTTGTATTTTGCCCTTAACTTCAGACTACAATCTAATTTGTTAGTACTGTTTGTGTGAAATGGCAAATCAACTATTTGAACTGATGCTATTACAAAAGAAAATGAAAATCATTTATTGTACTTTTTTATTTATAAAAACATTTGTATCATTTATAACATTTTGTTAATCAAGATCATGGTAACATAGTTTATTTTAAATTTACAATAAGTGAAGATAAGTAACCGAATGAGTGGTAATGGTTATACTATGGCACATTTCAATAAAGAAAATGCCAGTTTTCCTGATTCTAAACTTACCTAGTACAGTCATGTCCAAGTACCGTAAATCACATTGGACCCATTGTGGAGGATATAATATTGTCGCTTCTTGACTTACTTTTTTCAGTACATTTTTCTCTTCGCCATCTGTACTAGTCATATCCTTGGGCAAAGGAACGGTCGGACCATCGACCTTATAATGAACATATCTGTAACAGTTAAAAAAATATGAGGACATGAATTATTCAGTTGCTAATTAAATTTATAACTATTTATATCTATAATAAGAAACACATTTTTTTCAGAATTCTGTTTCATTTAATTAAGTGATTACTATTATTAAAAATGAAATATCTCATGTTTCATTGTGTTAGGAGTTAATGCAAACTGGTCAATATTTGTAGTGGAAGTAGGCTTTGTTTTGGCTGCAGTTCAAACGTGGTCAAATATATTACAGAGTTGTACTGTTTAAGGGGGTTGGTTTCTGATGGGATGAAATTGAAAATATTTGATAGACTAGATTTTGTGCAATTAGTAGGGGGGGAGAGTCCACATTGAGAAGCCTACCTTTAATATATCCTCTGGTTGTAATTACTGGAGGTGCCATGTAGAACTTCTTCAGTTGGGCGTATCCAATCTTACCAATGGTTTTAGGGTAATTTCTAATATATAACATCTCCAACTTTTATAATCTTTGTGTCATATAGGTATAGAATCTTGGGTCATGCTATATCCATAGTCTATATAAGAGAACTGGATCACCGACTCCCGCCGCAAAGCTTGCCACAGAAACGGTACGGCACTACTCCACCCACTGGCGGGACGCAGTACTCGCCGCCTCATATAAACGCATGCTATTATTGTGATGTTTTAGGCTGCGATGGTGTGTTTCTGTGCCACCTACGGTTGTAACAATCGTTCTGAGAAAAACTGTGGAATTTTCTTTCATCGGTAAGTAAGATCCTTTTTATCTATCTAAATAAATAGTAAAATAGCAAATTAGACTGTAATTACACATGTTGTTACTGTTTCCTAGCAAACTAAATATACCATCCATCACATTTAATATGAATTGCTAAACTTTAATATTTGAAAATAAAAAGTTATTTATCTTTTGCTAATATTATAACTGCTGCAGTAAAATAATCAATACCTCACATATTGTAAACTGATTTCACCTATAAAATATAGCCTACATTGTTTCTATGTGATATAATGATCGTATTATTTTAAAATGATCAATTTCACCTGTTGCAAGTACGGACAAAGAGCTATTTCATAATATTTGGTGAACACATTTAATATATTACTACCTAGCTGAATAGGAATAATGACTATGACAGTGAAAATGATAATACCTTTCTTTAGCCATGAAGTTAGGGCTATTAAGTCCCTCTCTAACACTTAACCACGATGTTAAAATGACCAATACGAAATATATGTACTCTAAGCCTACGAATATGCCTATAAAAACACAGAACGTGTGTTCCACCAGATTTCCAAAAGATGCAAACCTGCGTAAGCAATGGACGATTGCTACCAAAAGGAAAGGGTTTGTTCCAACTGAACATTCAAGACTGTGTAGCAAGCACTTTAGTCAAGAATCTTTTGAATTTGAAAGCATTAGACCTATACTGAAAACAAATTCAGTACCTACAATTTTCAATTTTCCTTTGCTCGAATTCAATCCGCCGCCAAAAATAAGAAGGATATTTGAAAGATTGAAGGTAAGTTTGAGTGGTGAAATCATACAGTTTTCTCTGAAATGTTGTATGATACCTACACTAATTTTATTAGTAGAGGTAAATTAATTACCTCTACTAATATTTAAGTATTTGCATAACAAGCTATTTACTGTTAACACAAATTATTTAGTAACGCTGTTAGAGAGTTCTACAGCAGCACATTTATAGGCCATGTTAGCAACAGTGATGTTGGTGAAGATAGTCATTTGGTTAAGTTAATAAAATATATAGCTTTCATGACATGTAAAACATTTTGTCGCCACATTGTTAAAGAAAAAGAACCAATGTATTAATTGCCAACAAACAAGGGCTACGGCAAAAACTTGATAAAATTATCTTGTTTAGTAACTTTTAATATGATTGCTGTAGAATAAGTTATTTGTAATAATAAGTTAAAATTAATGATATTCATTGTTTAACCCTCTAGGTGTCACACTAAAAACCCCTGAGCGTCACGCGATTTTTTGTCGTTTTGCAGAATTTTATTCAAAAATCAACAAAAAATATAAAAATTGACTTAGAGGTTACATGTAGTATATTTTCTAAAAGTACAGTAAACGTGCTATCTAATGGTGTATAGTAAAATTCTCTTACCTTATGTACATGAGATCCACTTTACACCAAATTTGAAAAATTTGAAATTTATCTTTCTTTCTGTTCATGACCAGGCATATGAAACTTAATTATATACACAATACCAAAAATCCAAGATATACATATTGTTCAAAATTTTATAAGGAAAAAGAATATGTCTAGATATGTACAATTTTACAATTAAAATTGTCAAAAAACACAAAAAAACTGAAATATGTACACTGGCTAAAATCACTGTTTGTGAGCACTTATTGAGGATGCACTGTCTTCCTTTTCTTTCGAGCCTTTAGGGGCCTCCAAAAATGATTCAGCTTATGGAAACATTCCTTATGTACCCCACAGTTACATCCTGGGCACCAATATGTTGCCTTTCTTTTGCAAATTGGACACAATTTGTTAGATTTATTAGGAATTATTGTTATTTTGTGCGGAGTATCACCTGAAGGGCCAGCAACAGGAGCTATGTCTCTGGTATATGCCAGGGTTTCAACAATACTAATGTAATACCTTCTTCTATCAATAGGTTTGTCTGTATTTAGGGTGTATAAAATATAAGAATTGTATAGAGAAATATCCAAGAGATTGTAAAAAATGCGTTTCCAATATTTAGTTGTTTGGCGGCTTCAAGAGAGATGGTAAACAGCTTTATCACTCACATCAACCCCTCCCATGTATTGGTTGTATTTATCTATAAGGATTGGTTTTTTAAATTCCCAACAACAATGTTGTTGTAGAATTGTTCGATATGCGTTTTTCCGAATCGATCGATCGTACTATAAATTATACGTGCGTAAACAGGTGTGTGAGTCATCGCCCGAATTCGGGCGAAAAACACTCGGGCGGCAAAAACGATCGCCCGAATTCGGGCGAAAATCACCTAGAGGGATATAAAACTTTAATAATCATATTGACCCTGCATTGAAAATAATATATAATTGAGAAAAATATATACCTTGTTCAATCACTTTTATTTTATATACACTACATGTTTCGATCCTTAGATCATCTTCAGGTGTAAAATGTAACAAATCTTGAAGGTATTAATAAAAATTTAAATTAATTAAAACTTAATAAAATGAAAATACATAAAAACTGTTTTGGTTAGCCTAGTTGTTATTATAACAGATGGTGTAATATTAAATGTAAATATTGTAGTTTTTTTTTAATTTAATGGTGTCTAGATATCTTCTTGTTGTATTTATTAGTTATGTACCTTTTCTTTGTTTTTGTATATATGTATCAAATATAATATTAGATTGGAAAGATATTTGGTCATTGAGTAAATTATTTAAATCAGTCTTTTTTGCTTTGTAGATGGCTAATTCTTCTTTGACATCGAGTTTAAGGCTTTTTGGTAAGATTTGAATAATGTCCATATTATTTTCAATAGATGTATAACTATGAGATTCGGATATTAAGTGTTCGGCGTAAGTGGATTGTTGGTGTTGGGAATTTTTTTGTATATATATGTTCTTTAAATCTTTGTTTGAAAGATCTGCCAGTTTGGCCAATATAAAATTTGGGACATTCATTACATTTGATACTGTAAATACCAGATTTGTCATAATTATTTGAGGTGGTTGGATTGTTTTGTAACAATTTTTGGAGAGTATTGTTGACGGTATGTGCAAGAACAGTATTGTTTTTGTTAAATATTCTATTAATGCTATTATTGATTTTCCCTTAGTATTGCATTTTTATATATCTTTTTTCAGATTTTTCTCCTTCTTTCTTCTTGTTTTGTTTGTGTTTATTTATTATGGAGTCTATCATTTGAGTTTTGAATACATTCGCTCTAGCTATATGTTTTATTGTAAAATATTCTTTTTTGTATGCTTCTTGATTTAAAGGATATGTCAGTAATCTATGAACCATGGAATTGTATGCCGCAATCTTATGGGACCATGGATGATTGGATGATTTATGAATTGTGTGATCTGTTGCTGTTGGTTTTCGATATACTTCAAATTCTAAATGGTTGTTTGATTTCTTGATAGTAACGTCTAGGAAATTGATGGTTTCATTTTCTTCGGTTTCGAGTGTAAATTTGAGATTTTTATGCAGATTATTAAGCTGAGTTAATACTAGTTGTGCTTGTTCCTTATTCCCTTCTATAATTGCAAAATGTAATGAATGTCCCAAATTTTATATTGGACAAACTGGGAGATCTTTCAAACAAAGATTTAAAGAACATATACAAAAAGATTCCCAACACCAACAATCCACTTACGCCGAACACTTAATATCCGAATCTCATAGTTATACATCTATTGAAAATAATATGGACATTATTCAAATCTTACTAAAAAGCCTTAAACTCGATGTCAAAAAAGAATTAGCCATCTACAAAGCAAAAAAGACTGATCCAAATAATTTACTCAATGACCAAATATCTTTCCAATCTAATATTATATTTGATACATATATACAAAAACAAAGAAAAGGTACATAACTAATAAATACAACAAGAAGATATCTAGACACCATTAAATTACAAAAAAACTACAATATTTACATTTAATATTACACCATCTGTTATAATAACAACTAGGCTAATCAAAACAGTTTTTATGTATTTTCATTTTATTAAGTTTTAATTAATTTAAATTTTTATTAATACCTTCAAGATTTGTTACATTTTACACCTGAAGATGATATAAGGATCGAAACATGTAGTGTATATGAAATAAAAGTGATTGAACAAGTTATATATTTTTCTCAATTATATAAATTTTAACATACTATCATCTCTGTAAAAATTGTACTGTAAATAAAATGTTTGCTGTTAAATAAAGCGTTCTTTATTTGCACCATTTCATTTTGGAGAAAATAAATATCCAGGTATGTTGTATATATATATATATTAGCATGAGAATAGGATACTATATTGCTAAAATAGCAGTTTTTATTGTGCCTTGGTCTCTAAATAATAACGCTAAGAAAATATGCCTTATGGGATTTTCATTGTAATTCCGCCTGGAAAGTCCCGCCAGTGTCGTGCGGGTTGCCTAGCCGATTGGACCGCTTGCCCGCCACTCAGCCGGCAATCCAGTTGTATTATATAGATCGATGGCTATATCCAAACTCACCAACTTACGTCCCACAGTCAAATAGACTGCCCCATCCCAACCCACCCCAAAATAATTGGAATGTTCACACCACCCATCCCCGCAAATACAGGCACTAAAGAGTGAAGACATCATTCATAATGCTAATATTGATAAGATGAAGTGAGTTGTGAAAAATTTTTAGTCAGCAAAACTGAGTGGCCCTAATGGTGAACAATTTGAAATTTTTGAAAAGATCTACAGTGAAGAGCAGGGAGAAGAGGGCATGTGAAAAAACAAAGTGTTGGCAAGGCATACTGCATCACTAAAGTTTGGTTGCCGATTTGTAGATTTATAGATAGTTATTATTGTATAACAATTATTTTTCGAATATTGGGAGAGCCAGTGGCCGAGCAATAAAAGGTGTCATAACTTACCGGAGTTAGAGATAGCGCAGGTTCAAATCTTGGCCTTGACAATTAGTTTTTATCAGGATTATATACCTAGTACTGTTATGGATCTCCCATTACTGTGTCTCATAAATTCCAGGCACAGATAAATAGTCTATAGGGAATGGGTAGGGTTAAAGAAGAGAGCTGCCTCTCCTTTAGTTAAAAAAGAAATTAAAATATAATATTAATAGATTTTAGTTCATTTTTATATATATGCGAGTTTATTATAAGGGTTTATATAAATATGTGTAATGTTAATGTCTTTAACATAATACATTACACAATGTAAGTAACACAATACAATTTGTCTACATCTTTATTACATTTAATTTATAGTTAATTTATCAATCTGAATCTTGAAATGGCCATTTTTAATTTTGTTGCAAGACACAGTTTGTAAGGATATGAACATTTTCGTTTTGAATATTTGAATTTGAACGTTTCTATTTTACATTTGAAATATTGATTTGTTTTTAAAGTGTTGAAGCTATTTTATATTAATAGTGGAAATATTCATTGCAATGAATTTTCATACAGGCAAAGGCTGAGGTGCACCAAACATTGTAGTTCCAAAGGAGGTTAGTACAATTTTACTAAATATTTTAATTTGTTTACTTTAAGAAAGTTTAAAATGGTAATATGACACTTAACAAGTTGGCTTTAAGAAAGCCCTAAAAAATTGGTTACCAAGCCGAAATATTGATGGTACTTTTTATTTGAAATTCAACAGTAAAGTAAATCTTTTTACTATTTAGAATTTTATGATTTGAAAACAATAAGGCATTTGATTCAATAGAAATTTGTTAAAATATTTGATTAGGAGTTCCAGGAAGGATATTTAAGTTTTATTATTTTAATACTTTGTTCCTTCGTACTAAGTTACAGTTGAAACAATTAAAATAAATAAATAAATTTACTAAACATAGTTTAACATGATTCCATTAAAAGTAAATTTGATGCCATTTATCAAATTTATATATTAAATAGGTGTGATCTTCAGCAGTTTATACTGCTAATATATGAAGTGAAGTGAACAATTAATTGAGACCTGCGGTGGGTCACCTCCTGTCCATAGGCCTTTTACAAAGATATAAAGAATTATGAGGCGGTCTCAACGCTCAACCCCAAGACTGCAAGAAACAAGGACAGGTTTGTAACATTTGAATAATCTTTCATGAATCCACGTGGATAAGGTGGCAGACCCTATTACACAAAAAACTACGTACAACCTCTTAAAATATCTTAGGTACTTCACACAGAACACATATCGGTCTAAAATTATACATATTCTGTTGTCCTTCTTTGGAATGGGTGTTACTAGTATTGTGTTCCAGACTGAAAGAAAATCTCCAGTTATTAAACTCAAATCAAAATAAGTTTATTCCTCCAATTTACATACAAAAAGAAATAATTTACAATGCACTTCCATTTACAAACAATAAATTCTTAACTTAACAAATAAATTTAACAATGGAAAACAAAACAATGCCCACATAGATAATCTGTGCGTGGGCACGAGTTGTCATTTTCAAAGTTTATTTTATACTACCCACTATTATATAACAAAACTATAAATAAGAAATAAAAAAGTATATCATTTAATCAATAACAAACTATAGAATTATCTATAGTTGTTATTGATTGAGAAGTGGGATGCTGGCGGACCAAGATCTTTCCATTGGTCACACATCCCGTGTGCAAGCGGCCATCTCTGACGTTCTGCTTGACAAGATTGAGCAACTTGCGATCGTGAGGTGTCAGTTGATCGCAGATGAAGACTGGACCAGGATAGAGTTTCAAGTTAATATCTGTAGATTGCAGTCTCTTCTGTCTGGTGGTGTACAGCCACTCAGCTTTTACAGATCGGGAAATAAACTGAACAATCATCACTGGAGGAAACCGCCTCTTTGGATCAGGCTGAAGACGATGGGTAATCGAGATGTGGCTTCTATCGAAACTCACCCCCAGGGCACGTGACACACACCTCAACACTTCATAGACATCCTCATTTAGTGTTTACTGGATTCCCCGAATTTACAAGTTCCATTTTCTAGAATATTGCTCCAAGCTCATAGTTTTAACTTCCAAATCCTTAACTTTTTTCAGCAGGTTCACACCCTCTAGTTGAACAATGAAGTAAATACAGCAGCAACTATGTCAGAGACTCCTTTGATGACAAGAGATGAAATAATATCAATATCAGACAGTGAGCGAGTCTTTAAAATCTTGGTGGCATATTGAACGGCATCAACAGATTATGAAGAGAATTTCAACAACTGAAATGTTACATTTTTCAGGTGGATGTATATTTTAAGTTCTGCATTCAATTGCACATTATCAAACGTTTGATAAAAGAATTTGAAATATGCAGCAAGCTTTAAACACAAGTCAGTAAAAAACTTGTTTTCAATGCTTGGTGTCAGATGGGAAGGAAAGGGGAATCGTTCATAAAGTGGTTAACATATTTCCTTTTAAAAGTTGGCGAGTTTTAGCCTCAGATCGCTCTCAACACTGAGAGTATGCTCCTTCCTCAGTCCACTTTGACAGCTCTCCTCAGGCCAGAATAAAACTTATACTCATCTGTACCTCCTGAACACTTAAACTTGTTATGAGCAAAGCATTTCTTCTTGAGTAACCTAAATTAAGTCAGATGAGAATCACATAGGATATCTGAAATCTCTCAGTCATTTCAGTAGTACATTATTTTTTCATTGACTCAAAAGTAGCTGAATTAAAAGCCTTGGTAGCTGCATTAACAGTATTGAAGAGAAGAACATCTGTTCAGTTGTACAATGAAAGGTGATGGTATAATCCCATGCAATTTCCAGAAGGAAAATGAAAGAATTGCATACTGGGAGAATCCTTTAAGCACAACTCACCCCATGAATGGAAATTTCAAGAGGGTGGTTGCTATTTTTTTCTGAATAAAGCAAAACTACCATGACATAACTCAATTTGCTGGTAATTTGTGAGGATAAGATCCAAGATATTCCTACCTCTATGGAGTTGTAAAAAGTTCAGATAGTCTATAAATTTTAACAGAAATTTTATTCAGACTCTGGAATAAGAGCTCTCAGGAGTTATAGCCGGGAGAATTAAAATCTCTCAACATTACAATTTAATGCCTCAAGAAATCAAATTTTCCCAAAAGTACTTCAAGAAGTGTCCTAGATGGTAGGATGAACTGAGGGAGAAAATGATTCCAAGAAAACAACACATTTTTACCTCAACTCAGACACTCTCAGGAAAACAATCCAGATCAGGTCTCTCAAATGAGATCAAGACTTTGCTGACAGAATGCAAAACACCAACCCCACTGGTGTGATTGATATCATATTTCCTGTCAGCTCTGTAAACAATAAAATTCTCTGGATTAAAAGAGACTATAACATGGATAGATGGAAGCCAAGTTTCTGTAAGAGTCTGACACTAGTCAGAGATGAAAAAATCTCATTGGACTTAGTTCCGAGTCTATAGACATTTTGACAAACATAATAGTAAAGTCTATAATTGTGTACCTATGTTTGAAGCTTCCTCTGATTGCTAAATGGACCTGAATATGTGGTTTTTGTGAAGCACACTTTGAAATGGACACATTAAAGACCACCAGGCCAAATCTGGGGTTTACTGAATTTTTCTGAATCACATTCTGCTACTGAGACAAGGAAAGAATTGTAGCTGTCAGTCTTGGTTTTCAGCCTAGTTGAAAACTATCCACTGGTACACCACTTGGAAATAGCACTGGTCTGCACCCAAGACCTTTTGACATGGCAAAACACATTGTCGGCTTATCTAAGTCAACTGACCATTCTTCAGAAAAAGATTCTAAACAAAACAAATAAGATCATGAGAATTCCACAGGTACTGTTAGAAGTTTCAAGGTCCTTCACTCTCCAAGAGTTAAATGAGGCAATCACGGCTCAGCCAGTTGGGAAAGCAGCCAGAATTGATTAAATCTTCTGGAATTTCTAAAACATGCTAATACAAAAGTAAAAGTTTTGTTTCTAACAGTCTTCAATGCCATATTGGCAAATGGCAATGTGCCCAAAGCTTTAAAAACATGTAAAATGATAGCTTTGAAGCCATGTAAAGAACCAGAACAAGCTGAAAACTACCACTTTATAGCTTTAAAGTGCCTGCTTTAAATTCCTGGAGAGGTTGATTTACAACAGAATATCATCTATTCTCAACAATAGCATCCTTGTTGAACACGCTGGTTTCAGACCTGGTCAAAATTGCTGTAGCCATGTACTTTCTTTGACATCTTTAATTGAAGATGGGTTTGAAAAGAAAATGAAAACATCAGCAGCATTTGTATATCTTTCCCTGCACAGAAAAAAGCAAACTATGACACAGTCTGGAGAAAGGGCCTGTTACTTAAATTTTACAACTTAATTCCATGTCCTTGGCTGCTGTGATTTCTGAATTCCATCCTCAGCAACATGTCAGAAGTTGCTGAGGATTGAACGCATTGAAAGTTCTTTTAGGCACCTGAATGATAAAACTGCTACACCATCAAGTAAGGGAAGACTGCAGGTGCCGTCCCTTACTTGATAAGTCAAGGTCTTTGAGAGCAAAAAACTGAAAACAATATTTGTGACTTAACTCATAGCCAGTGAGCGATTCTATATAATTGAATTATAGAATTTATTTGGAATTTGTATTTGTTCAATAAGGTATTATCTTGTTTTTTGCCGAAAATTGTATTTGATAAATATCCTTCAATCACAGTATTATGATTAAGTTATTAGATTATACGAGGGTTATCCAGAAAGTAACCGCCGTTTGTTCATAGCGCGAGAAGTAGTGGGGGTAGCGCTGCCATACTGACATCAGTGCGCGCAGCAGCTCAGTACGCTTCTAACTGTGCAAGGTGGAGCATCGTACGATCACACGTTGTCCAGTTACAGCCTTAAAACATGAGTGCGGCGATAGAAAATCCTGCCAAGTGTGAGGAACGTAGTAGTATACGATTTCTTTTGGCAAAAAATCACTCAGCAGCCGAAATTCATCGTGAATTGTGTGCCGTTTATAGCCCAAACATTATGAGTGAAGGTGTAGTTCGTCAGTAGGTACAGTTTTTTAAAAATGGTAGAACAAACATTCACGATGAAGAAAGGGGTGGTAGGTCTTCTCTTGTCAGTAATGACCTTCTGAGCAAAGTGAACGAAAAGGTTCGTGAGAATCGTCGATTCACTATCTCGGAACTTTCTGACCACTTTCCTGAAGTTTCTCGAAGCCTCTTACACGAGACAGTGAAAGAAAAACTGGGGTACCACAAGTTTTGTGCTCGTTGGGTACTGAAACTGCTCTCCGACGACCAATAGACAAAAAGAATGTCGTCTGCCATTGATTTTCTCTTTTGGTACGACTTGGAAGAAGCAGATTTTTTTAAACAGAATCGTTAACAGTGATGAGACTTGGGTGGCCTACGTGAATGCTGAGACAAAACAGCAATCAATGCAATGGGGTCATAACGCATCTCCAAACAAGCCAAAGTAAGCCCGTCAAACATTGTCAGCAAGGAAGCTCATGGCAAAGGTTTTCTGGGATTCCAAGAGCATTTTGCTCATTGAATTTATGGAACGTGGCATGACCATTACGTCTGAAGTTTACTGCGAAATGTAAAAACGGCTGAGAAGAGCGATTCAAATCAAGCGTCGTGGCCTCCTGACATCTGGTGTTGTGTTTTTGCATGACAACGCTCGGCCTCATACTGCTCGGAGAACAAGTGAACTTTTGAAAAAGTTTAATTGGGACGTTTTTGATCATCCCCATATAGCCCGGACTTGGCTCCAAGTGATTTTCACTTGGTTTTTAGCACCAGATTGCAGTTTTTGTTTGTTTCAATATTTTATATTTTTACTCCTCAATCTAAATTTAGTTTAGGCCTCTTATTTATAAGTTATGAGAAATATTTCACATATTTTATCATTTATTTAACATATATCTTTATGAATATTTATATTTAATCACTGACACAATTATTTCATAGATCCTAAAACAGTTTTCCAAAATGTATTAATTGTTCAGCGAACTAAATATTTGTTAGGATGTATTGCTTACTTCATTTCAGTGTTTTCATTTTTTTTAATTAAGGGTTAAATACTCAAAACTTGAAAAAAACTCTTGATTTGAAAAAAAACTCAAACTCCTAATTATGTCTAAAAACTCGATTCGACTCAAATCCTAAAATTGCTACTCGCACACCCCTAGTCACACCACACATGTTTTTTGAAGGGAATTGTTATATCGTACATAGAACATACGTCCTTAGAAGAAATAAAACGGACCAATCTTTCTAGAAATAAAACTTTCTAGCCAATCTAACATCAGCTCATCTAAATTCAAAATATATCAAAACAAACTGTAATTTCATTTACTTGCAAGTGTCCATATGAAAGCATGTGTTTAGAAATGAACAGTCTCCTAAGGTTTCATCAGTGTGTTTCTGGATGATTTTTTTGAAATGTAGTTTTTTACAAGTCTCCTGGCCCATTTTGGCACACTCAGCGCGAGTGCCATGTGGACAGAACTCCATCACCTGAGCACCACCCTGTGATCTGAAGCGCTCTGCAAGAGACTTCTCCTTAGCCGTTGGCTGACTTAGTAAGGCCAAAATTTCCTCACCAAGTTTCTTGTTTTCTTTTTCCTTTATGGATGGCATTGATAACAAGGACTGCAACACAAATTAAAAATTGATACATATGAATAGTTTTATAACATTTTCTTTATTTTACACAAATATTTACAAAACCTTCAAGCAAAAGTCTTGGTCATTAAAATTGGAATGGTTTGTTTCCGACAGTTGATTTTAAGTTTTGTGGTTTTTTGTACAAGAACCAAAAATGACACAGATGAAATGATTTAGGATTTTAAATTTTTATTCCAAGAAAAAATATGTAAAAAAAGAGCATAACATACATATTATTTAGATTGGATATACTCTAAAACAATGAATTTTAATGAAGATATTATTTCCCCTTTTGCAATATTTATTTGGGGTAGAGAGTGTTAGAGGTTTTCATAATCTCCTGGGATTTAATTTTTACTTTATATTTCAGGCTTTAACTGTTTTCCAAGAGGGGATAAGTACGCTGTTAACAGGAAAATCAGTAATATCAGTATTTTACCACAAAATAAATTTTAAACATTCAGGTTAGTTGGAGTTCATTTCCTACAACTGGAATGTTGACTATTAATAATATTAAACGTACCTTCTGGCGTTCCTTATCGTTGTTGAATTAGCGACGCGTTTCGTCAACATAGTGACGTCTTCAGGCATCTATTTAGTAGCTTTTTGAATATTAATATAAAATAGTTATTGCACACAATATGAATAAATTAGTAAACATAGTTGATTCGCTCATCAACACTCATCACACTCATTCGAAATCCATATTCGCCCATATCTTGACGATCGGCGTCTTATTAATAAATAAATAAAAATAAAAGATTTTTGTAGTCATGGTGTATTTTATCCCGTGATGTCATTGCTTCTTTCCAGCTCTATTGCAGTGTTGAACAATACATTCCCTTGGGTGTATCATTTAGAATATTATCTGGTTCATGTATTACTGCCTTGTAAATTTCATAATTGTAAATTTAATGTCCACGCTTGAGAATTATGAAATTTACAAGGCAGTAATACATGAACTAGATAATATTCTAAATGATAAAATCAACAACCAAAGAAATGTATTGTTCGACACTGCAATACAGCTGGAAAGAAGCAATGACTTTACAGGGCAAAATACAACTTTACAACGAAAATCAACTGCGTTTACTAATTTATTCATATTGTATGTAATAACTATTTTATATTAATATTCAAAAAGCTACTTAATAGATGCCTGAAGATGTCACTGTGTTGACGAAACGCATCGCAAATTCAACAACGATAAGGAACGCCAGAAGGTACTTTAATATTATTCAGGTTAGGTTATATCTATCTGCTATCTTTGGAAACTTTGTTATAAACACTGTGAGAAGAATAATTAGCCATAATATTTTATTTATAGTAATTATTTATGTTTTTTTAGTGATAAGACGAGTCGAGTACAAAATACTCGCTGGACTCGACTCAAGCAAGTACTCGTATGTACTCAAGTCAATTCAGACCAGACTGGAGTCAGAATGAATAGACTTGGGTGGGCAAGGTACAGACAAACGTAGGTAAGTGTATGTATGGTCAGACCAAGCTGTGTGATTGGCGTAAGTTTTTGTAGGTCGGTCAATCAGCAATCATATCTTAAACTAGGTCCGAAATCTCCTGACTATTGACGAAGTATCACAAATATGGAAACCCTGTTTGTATTATGTATATATGCTTGTCATCTCTCACGGAAATATTTTTGTCCCCTTCTGAAAAACTGGCGCAGATTTCCTCTAATTCTCCCCCCGTCCCCCAAACGACTGAAATGTTGTATTTGCTTATGTTTTCATTAAGTAATTAATTTTGTATTGTAACATCTAAGTGATTAACTGTTATGTTTATTGTATAAATGGTTAGTACCATTAAAAATAATATATTACATTCTCGATCTAGAATTGTTACATACATTTCCTCAATTCAACAGTTTTTAAAACTAGGATCATTATTATTACATTGTAAATCTAAAATGAAGTAAAGTGTCATATTAGTATGATTTATAGACTGATTACCACACAATTACATACTAAACTAACATCATATGTCGAATCGTTTAAAACGGTTTTATATAGTTAATAAATTTAATTAAGTTAAGTTAGGTCTGTACTACTGTACTCGCACTAAATTTTTAGCTGTGGACTCCGTTGCATGAATGATTTCAAAAACTGAACAAGCGTTCCAAGACTCGATCTCGTGTATTTGTACTCGAACTCTGTCTCTTTTACAGAACTAGAAATGGCGTTTTCAGAGTCCAGACTCGAACTAGAACAGCACTACATTCCCACCCCCAGCCACAAGAATACCGAGTACTTTGTACTTGAGTTAGGAGTATACTTGAGTACGATTGACTCGAGTTGCTCTTGTACTCAGCTCGTCTCATCACTAATGTTTTTACTACGATTAGTATGTACTTATATCATAATACTATAGTTTATGGAGAAACAAGGAAAAACAGCCTATTACTTAAGATCGAGTAAACATAAGTGTCTATCAGAAATAGAAGGAATTTTATGTGTCTCTACTGAAAATAAAAAAAGTCAAAGCGATTTAATTTTGTCACGAATCCCTGACCCTTCCTTATCCTGTCTAAATTTCATAATATTTAAATTTCATCTCTCAGTTAATATACCATTAGATCTAGTTCACGAGTATGTATAGAGGAATAAGATAGCAGATTATAGTTTAAGTAATTTATTTTGAAATATGGTTAACAATGTACAACATTACAATAAATGCCTGTACATTATTGCTGTTAATATTTAACACTTTGGGAATCAGATTGAAGAATTATTTTTAAGATTATAATCAGATTACATGTGGGTATAATAGATACATGACTGTTAAAGTGCTGCCATTTTGGCGTGAACTCTAATCCAGGTATTGAGGGCTTGGTGTTGTAGAGATAGAAGGCTACAGGTTATATTCTCAGTACTTATAATACCCATATGGTGCCTGCTTAACAGATGTCATCAGCATGGACATACTGGAGAAGGTCAGAGTGTCCATGTTCGATGATGGCCAGGTCACACTATTATTACATGCTTTATACAGTCAGCTGAGATTCCTTGATTAATCTGCCTCTTAGGCAAACAATAAATGGCCATTTATAAGGATCAGTTGATCTTAGTTAGTAACAAAAATGCACTTGTTCATATACACTTATCACCCATTTTTACATGTATCTTGACCATCAGTTAAAAAAGGAAACATTTTTGTTGAGCAAAAATTTAAAATTGAGTTGAAATTACACTGCATTTATTGGGCAATTAACTGATGTCATGAAACTTGATTCTAATTTACCATTAACACACATCATCCAATGTTAAATTTAGTGTCTGAAATTATCAACTGTTTTTGTACTGTAGTCTTTTGCAGAGTGCTGGTGTAGTCGTATGGAAAAATGCAAATATAATGCAGTTTAAACCAGCTGTGGTAGCAGACCTCACTAACTAACCAAGCTACAGGCACAAATATTCCTATAAGATATCAATGGTAGATGTATATAATTAAGGATATTACTACCATTTGTAATATAATCTACAACAAAGCATTATATACATTTTTATTTAAAAAAAGGTTTAATTTATTCTTAAGATGCTGATCGTCATGATATGGACGAATATGGATTTCGAATGAGTGAGATGAGTGTAGATGAGCGAGTGTAGTCATTGTTACTATCTGAGTTCGACTTAGCTCAGAAAGGACTATTTATTAATAGCCCAATAGCCAGGGCAACTATGGGACCTACAGCTTTACGTGGAATCCGAACCACATAGTGTTGGTCTGATTTTCAGCTATCTGACAAGTCTGACACTCAGTTCTCTTCCCTACACAACATCTGAACCTTGACTACCATCCAACATGGACACCCCAGACTTCTCTAGTAGTGTCCACGTTATATATTTTCCAAAAGTAGACAATAAGTTTTGACGACAGTCAAATTCAACAATGACTCAGAAAACCAATATTATGATGATAATTTTGGTAAGCCATATTTACCATCGTCAGCTCAGAGGAATTCACAGAGAAATGAAACTGGATTTCAACTAATGCTACTTTTATTCTAACTCTTGCCACAGTCTATAAACTCTTGACAGTTGTTGGTTAGTGTTGTCACAATGGCGACTATTGAAATATTATTGGTTAACTTAATGTCATTTTGTTGTTATCTTCTGTCATCTGATATCACGATCAAAATTAATTTGTTCCTTCACAATCCTACCTTTGTGTGAATATCAACAATATCATAAGTAGAATTAAACTGCAGTCACAATTCAGTAAATATTTTGCTACTATTGATATTTTAAGATTTGAAACATGCTTTTCATAACTTGTTGAAGTTTACTGCTTGACCTTTGTAAAATATATTACATTATTGCAGTTTTTATTCCCTAATTTATTCCAGAATTGGCTAAGTATTGCAAATTTTAAAAGTTAACGAAAAACTGAATTTCATAAAGAACTTTGATTCATCTGTTCATGTCCATTTATCCTATTGAAACCTTCTTCACTTATGTTAAAAATGGAAAAATATAGTTTATTTTAATTATACTTGTTTTACAAGTCCTAATGTCAATACATAATAATTTGAAGCCATATTTTTAGGAAAGTATATATATATATATAATTAAAACAAATAAAACTTCAATGGGATTTTGTTTTTTAACCCTCCAGGTGCTAGACCTTTTTCAGCGTTATCTGGAAGTGTTTGTAAAAAAATTCTTGTTAGCTGAAAATCTAATGGAAAAAGTATTATTTACATTTCTTTTCAGAAAAATAAAAGTCCATGATATACAAATTGAAAATAATTTAATAATGGATACAAAAATACATAAATCTTATAAGATAACATCTTGAAAAAAATCACCGAGTAAAAATATATTATAATTTGCACATACAAATTTGCTGTCATTACGTAAACATTACAGTCACTTTCAATGTCTGGATGTTCTTCCAGTTCATCTAACACATTTTGTATCACACTAGATCGACTTACTTCACTCATAGTTACTTAAATATGCACTAGAGTAACAATATACTATAAAAACAATGCACTAAAATAATAAAAATACTATGTAAACAGTAACAAAACACAGTGACATGAACAACTACTCTGTATGAGCTGTCATTTAAACATATGCTTGGTATCGGTAACAGCTGTTATCTAACAACAATCTTTGAGTCAAAGACGTATTCCATAAAGTATGACGAGTTGACGAGTTCAGCGTTTCTTTTAGTTTGTACTACATGAAATATTAACCGTTATTCCATTGATTATAGATGCTAGTGCATTTCAAAGTGACAATGGACCTGATGTCGCACTACACGAGGCTAACACTCAAAATGGGTATCCTGAAGTCGCGCTACGCAAGATCAGCACCTGCAAGGTTAAATTATGAAAATTGCATTCATTTTTATAACCAATGATGGTTCTCATAAGAAAAATTTCCTTAACCCTTTTGCGGCCAACGTCCGTATATACGGACGTCCAAAAACTACGCTAAAACGGCCGACGTCCGTATAGTCGGACGTCCGCGAAAAATGCTGTTATAATTATAAATTTTGTGTTTTTTATTTTCAACTTCTTTTTTTGGGTTAGTAAAGAGTTAGTTTATATGAAAAAAAAATATATTATGTGAAAAACATCTAACTAGTATTTTTGTTCGCTGGTTGTTTACAGCATTGTCAGCAGGTTGTTCGGCTAACTGCGTAGTAGCAGGTAATGACTCCCCCGCAAAATGGAAAGAAATTGTGTTGTTTGTAGCAAAGCTAGCACAAGCCAAGGAGGGAAGCGAAAGAAGTCAACTTTTGTTTGCAAAAAGTGTAATAAGGGTGTACACCCTTTGTGCCTTCCTAAGCATACGTGCTAGATAACTTGTGTGTTTTTTGTATTATATATGCTACTTATATTATATAAAATATTGTAGTTTTGATTTTTTGTAGTTAGTTCTAAGTGAGACATTGAAGTTTATATTAGTTTTTATCATTTATAACCAATAAAGTAAATATTTAAGTAAATATACAATATTGTTTCAAATTTAAAATTTAGTCCAATTTAAAATTTTTTTCAAAAGTACAGTAATAATTTGTTTTTTCATAAAACATTTTGATTTTTTTGTGTGCATTCAAATATATGTAAATAATGAAATAAAAATGTTTCCCACAGCAAAAATATTTTTTCTTCATCCCGTTTTTACTTGTCAAAGTGAAAAAAACAAAGATTTAAAAAAAAATCCGATTCTTTTGTATTTTTTAAATATTATTTTTTAAATTATATACAATGTTTTTACAAAACAATTGAGTTCAATTTTGTTAGCTAAAAAACAAAATCAAAATCATAAAGTTTGGTTGATAAACAAAAATATTATGGTGCTTTAACTGAAAACGTGCAAAAACAGTACTTCAGGCCTTGGCCTTTTTGGGTAATACTCGCGCACTCGGCGCTGGCCTCAAAAGGGTTAAAGTACGTTAATTTTTCTTTTAAGTATCTATAATTTGTCTTTGTACTTTTTTAGATAGTAGAATTCATTAGTGAGCTATAATGAATTCTATATTTGATGAACAATTACTTTCCATTAATGTAACATACACCATTCTGCTCCAACAACTTTTGTCTACAACAATTCTACAAATTCCATGTCTTTTACTTATCACCCTAGAGAAATTCTTAAACTTCTTACCATGATATCAGTAGTTTTCTTTTCCCTTGTTTTCTTTTCATCTTTTTCTACTGCTGTTGCTAGTTTTGTTGTCTTTGTCGGTACATCAATATTACCTATATCTTTATCTGCTGCAATAAACAATTCCTTAATTAGCTACAATATTCTATAATAAAAGCCAATTTTCCATATTACTATTTGCTTTAGTGAAAAAAATCACTTTTTAAGTGGAAAAATATTTATCTGTAAATTATTTAATCTTAATATTTTATCTTGAAATACTGAGTACACATTTTATTAATTTATAAACGTGTATCACCCAAAGGATTGTCTTAAATATTTTGTGGTTTAAATTTTTTTACAAACAATATTTTTGCTGCAGCTTGATTTTTCCTTCACCTACTGGGTCTGGTGCCTTCACAACCACATCACACTCGGTAGGGCCTTGCAGTAGTTATTTTGCGAGGGTATGTAGCAGAAATCAATAAAAAAAATCTAACCATGAACAGTAGGGTGGGCTGAAAAAAATAAATGTTTTTTTTTTCAAGTGCTATACCGCGAAAAACTTGCATATATACTTCATAAATAAAATGCAACTGAGAAAAAAATTATTTTTTCAATATCACGGTAGCGCAATGCAATTAAAATAGTTCGTTTTTTGAAAAAAACTTGTATTTTTAAAATTTTTTCTCCGGTGTAAAAACTTTAAATAATCAATCGCTATAGTGAAAAAACTGTATAATTTGACTTAGAAAACAGAAATACACAATGAACCAGTTTAAAAAACAATGTTTACGGTAGCGCAAACAGCTTTAAATAACGGATAATTACGCTAAAAGGCGCAGTTTACAACACTGCCGTCCCGCGCGGAATGATTCGTTTTGTATGTGACTGTACCGTTTCCCCCACCACTCGTACCCAACCCACAATTCCTTGTGTTGTGTACGCTTGCTTCGCCATTTTGTGAGCTCGCGTCAGTGACTCGGCAGTGTTTGTCAGTGTCAAAGCTTCTGTTGTGTTACTTTTACTGTTACGTTGAGTGTGTGTTGAGTGTCATGGCTTTGTCCAAGAAAATTACGCGTAGTGAGTTTGATTGTCCAATATTCGGTTACCCAAAGGAACTACCTGTAAGTAAACTGCCTTCCTATGAAGACGTTTTAAAGTGCTTCTTTCTTGAACATTACAATTTAGCTGTGGAAACCAACAACAAATTGTTGAACAACAACAGTTTTTCACAAATTTCTAATATTGTTGCACCGAAAGTTAAGCAATTATTTGATAAATCCTCAATACCAACAGTCTCCCTTTACAGAATTGTTCAAATGATCAATGCCTACAATAACAGTTACAGAGGTCTTATGAAGTCCTACAAACGAGATAAGGAAAAAGACTCGTTCAAAAAAAAAGTTGAAGAATTCAAGCAAAAGTCCTTGCGACTGTTTGATATCTCCGCATGCAAATGCACAATAACATTAGATTGCAATTGCCGAAAGGCCGTTGACTTGTGTGAGTGTCCGGTATCGATTGTTTGTACATGTGAGAAGTCAAAAAAAGTACCAGTCATTGAACTTAAGTTTTTGTACCTTCAAAGAGAACATAGTTTAGGCAAAATTGGTAACGTAGATGTGAAGGAGTCAAAAAAAATTATTCAAAGACAAAAAAGAAAAAACACTGAGTACAGCAGATGTCAGTCGAACGTTGACTCATTGTCACAGCCATCGTGCTCAAAAACTATGGAACCTACACAAATAGAAGACTTTAACTCAACTGAAATAAATAGAAATGAGGATAGTAGCGATGAAGAAGAGTTTGAACCTGTTGTAAAGTCACCATGGCAGATGCGAGTTAAATTGACTAATACTGCGCTAACAAGTGATCGTTTTGGAGTTTCTGATAGAGCAACAGCTGCTATTGCTTCTAGCCTTTTGCAAGATTTTGGTATTATAACTGAAACTGAACATTCTAATGTTATTGATAAAAATAAAATCCGAAGGGGGAAAAAGGTTATCCGCACAGAACTGCAGGTGCAGAATAAGGCTGAGCTCAACACATTTCAAGGATTGTATTTTGATGGAAGGAAAGATGACACCATTGTGATTGAGAAGGTAAATTCAAAGCATTTTCGGAGAGTGATTAAGGAAGAACATTATTCTATCATTCAAGAACCTGGATCTGTATATGTTGGTCATGTTACACCTTGTTCTGGATCTGCTCAAAACATTGCCGACAGTATAATTACTTATTTGAAAAAAACTGGACTTTCCCTTGATGATTTAGACGTCATTGGATGTGACGGCACCGTTACAAATACAGGGTGGAAAGGGGGCGTAATTCGAACAATTGAAGAAAAATTGAAAAGGCCAATGCAGTGGGCAGTTTGTCTCTTGCACTTCAACGAATTACCACTCCGACACCTGTTCCAGTTTTTGGATGGAGACACTACAGGGCCTACAACATTTAAAGGACCTATCGGAACAGAGCTCAATAACTGCGAAAAACTCCCCTTGGTGAAATTTGCTAGTGTGGAGTGTGAAATTCCAGATATTGACCGAAGCATATTGAGCAAGGACCAACAGTATTTACTGGACATAAGTTCTGCTGTACAATCAGGAATCTGTCCTATAGATTTATCTCACCGTGAACCTGGCCCACTCTCTCACGCAAGATGGCTAACAATGGCTAACAGGATTCTAAGATTGTATGTGAGTGTTGAATATCCATCAGACGAACATAAAATCGTAGTTCATTTTATTCTGAAGTCATACATGCCTGTTTGGTTCAATATCAAAAAAAGCAAGTACTTAACTGATGGACCAGAACACATATTTCAAACTGTAAAATCCTCAAGATTCCTGCCTGAAAATCTGCTTCAAGTAATAGACCCCGTTATTGAAAGGAACGCTTACTTTGCCCACCCAGAAAACTTGATGTTGAGTATGATAGTAGATAAAAGAACTCACATAAGGGAATTGGGATTGAGACGAATCATAAAGGCCAGGACATCAGCACCCAAAAGAAAGTCAATTAGAGCTTTCCATCCACCCAAATTAAATTTTCAAGCCACAGAGTACAGTGAACTGATTGACTGGACTGCCACCACATTGTCACCACCACCATTACTAAGAAGAATCAGCGACGAAGAAATTCGTGCAAAAATCTTCACTGGGGACACCGCAGCTGAATGGAGATTCGACAAATTTCCTTGTCATACGCAAGCGGTTGAACGATGCATCAAACTTGTAACCAGCGCTTCACAAAAAGTAGTTGGTTTTGAAGCAAGAGATGGGCTCATCCGAACTACACTACAGTCAAGAGCAGCTATGCCATGCTTTGAAAGCAAATCAGCCTTCAAACTTCCTAAACAAGAATGATTATGGACTTAGTGATGAAATATATCCTACTAATCAAAATTCCTTTTTGAATTTTCAATAACAATTTTCATGAAAGATTTGTAATGCTATGATTTAAGTTGATGCTAATAAACTATGTTAAAAGGAATTTGAATTATTAATTTGCAGTCGCCACACTTTAAACAACAAATAAATTAAAAGAAATCTTTTTATTAAAAGGCATTGTGAGTAAACTGTCGCAGGACGGCAGTGTTGTAAACTGCGCCTTTTAGCGTAATTATCCGTTATTTAAAGCTGTTTGCGCTACCGTAAACATTGTTTTTTAAACTGGTTCATTGTGTATTTCTGTTTTCTAAGTCAAATTATACAGTTTTTTCACTATAGCGATTGATTATTTAAAGTTTTTACACCGGAGAAAAATTTTAAAAATCCAAGTTTTTTTCAAAAAACGAACTATTTTAATTGCATTGCGCTACCGTGATATTGAAAAAATAATTTTTTTCTCAGTTGCATTTTATTTATGAAGTATATATGCAAGTTTTTCGCGGTATAGCACTTGAAAAAAAAAACATTTATTTTTTTCAGCCCACCCTAATGAACAGTAATGTATCATGAGAAAGTGAAAGGACAAAGTCTGTAAACAACACAGTGGTGGGTGTGTGAAAACTGCCCACTCTTTGTTAGAACGACTTGAGCACTTATCTGCTCACCCCACTACTGACAAAAGATAGCCTTACCTACAGTGGCTTAACATTGTTGCTGTGCAGAGATAATAATAGTCTACCAGTCTGTGTGCATTAACCTTTCATGTTGTCATAAGGGAAGATTTAGTTTTGAAATCATTCAAACAGCTGGGCTAAATAATAATAATAATAAAAATAATTATAATAATAATATTTTAATTTCTTATTTTATAGATACAACGATAAAAAATTAAAAATGATTTTAGTCCCAATGCTGCCTTCCTATAGAAGAAATACATACACGTAACTATATACACACACATACATGATATGATATATACATACAACTACCCAACCTGCAGCTATATATATTTTTAGTATCATTTAAATATATATTCGCCCATATCTTGACGATCGGCGTCTTATGAATAAATAAAAATATATATATATATATATATACTTTCGAGGAAATAAATAGGGCCCCTTAGATCATAGATCTGTTTTGGGGTTCCATTACAACAATAATATTTCAAGAGACCAAAGAGACCATTATAGCAAACAACACACAAACAACATAACTATATTCCTAATCTTCCGTACACTAATATTCTAAAGAATTTACAAAAAAATATATACTATGCTAAATTAAAAACATTCCTGTTAATATGTAAAAGAAGTTTCTCAGTGCTTGTAATTATACCAATTACAACTTATTTTTCTAAGAAATTAACATTTGAAATATTTATTGCAAGTTAAAAAGAAAATAACATTTAAAAAACATACTAAGATAAAACAGACAACCATAATTCATTTCAAGTATTAAATTAATAAACAATGATTCCTTGGCAATAAATTAAAATCAATCCCTCGGTATACTGTACTATTGACACTAATGTAGTATTACAAAATGTTAGTATGGTAAAAGATTGACCATCCTCCATACACCCCTCATATGGCCCCCCATGACTCCTGATTTCTTCCTTAACACTTGAGGGAATGAAATTCTCACGTTACGATTCCTTCCTGTGGAGTCGGCAGGAGGTTGGTATGATGCAAATATGAAAAAGCTCTCGTAACGATTCCAAAAGTGCATTGACCATGACGGGGACTGCGTTGAAAAATAGCTAAATGTCTTCGATTTCAGAATCTGTTCCTCAATAGCTTTGCAATAAAATTGTTTTTACTATATGAAAAAACATTGCAGGCCTTAATTTATGGACAACCCTCATATCAATAATTGATACAGGTAACTCTCGATTATCAGTGGGCGGGATATCCACGGGTAGACCAACAATATTTTTGTTTTACGTTTTCTTAGTTTTTGTTTTAAATATGTACACCCTTCAACAATAAATGTCAAACTAAAATAGATTTACATACTTTAACAAAATCATATACAAATCTATACAATCAACCATATTAACAATGTTCATGCTAGGGTATGTGCTGCATAGCTATGACTGTACGTCTACTAGTGACAGGGTTGCAACGAGTTGTAGATGGCCTGAATTGTGTTGTCGTCATGTGGGGTTAGTTGCAACAGTTGCAGGGGAACAACGGTTGCAAACAACGTTTGCAGACAACGGTTAACGGTTTGTCTGCTGGAATTGCACTGCGCCAGCTAACTCCCAACTGACAGTAGTTGTCTGCCAGTTGATCTCGTTGCATTGTAGTTGGACCTGGAACGCTAAGATTAAACCGCGGTAGTTGTAACATTGCGTTGACATAATTATTATTGGGATATTTATTTAACATTACTGTTAATGATTTTGTTTAATCAATACATACAGTATTTTTTTCCAGATAGTGCTGTATGAATTAAGTTATTTCTTATTATGTTATATTTTACTTACAATCTGTTAAGCAATGAACATCTTAACACATGCATTAAAATTAAATTAATACAACTAGTAATTATTTATTTTAACAAAGATTATAATGTTAGCAGATCAGAGCAATTTAAAAAGCGAGGTAAAACACTGATTACAGAAGAGCTGACAGGCTACAGAAGGAAGATACTCAAATGCCTATCAGACAGTTTTCAGTCGACTAGTGCTGCCATAAAGTTAAGAAACATTTAACTACAACACATGCGTCAAAGAAACGTTCCATACATGCGTGCGCATAGGGCAGAGGTCGTTTCAGTTCCAGTTGTGAGTTTATAGCCAAATACAAGTTTCAGTTGCAACTGGAGTTATCCCACAACCGTTGCAGGCTGCAACCATTTCAAAACAACCATTTAGTGAATAATGATAATCTACTTGTAGCTCACCAGTCTTTCACTGTCTGTTAAACGGTTATTGCTCTTGTTTACAAACAGTTATTACAACATCTCTTGTCACAAATATTACACTTACTGAGTGCAAAATTTTTATTTGATAGTAAAATTTGTGTTACTTTGCTTTACGCTGACTTTTTCTTTCCCGTTCTTGAAAATTTGCGGATTATCCACGAATCACGTTATCCGTGGCTGCTCAGCCACTCTATTCCACGGATAATCGGGAGTTAACTGTAGTGTGCAATCATTGGACGCAGTTCAGCCTGCTAGTTCAGTTGTTCATGCTGGTTCTATTTAACCCCTTTAGTGCTTTATGTTTAAAAGTGCGAGCGTCTACAAAGTAGACGTTACGTATTTTATATATATACACAACAGGCTTGTTTAGAATGCTGGCCACTATCGATGTCATTTTGTTCTAAAGGTATTAGAGAATCGATATGTGGCCATTTGGTTGCCGATAATCAAATTTTTTTATTTTTTTCGTGCGAAGGAAGATCAAGGTTATATTCGTCTGTTTGTTTTGTGAAGTTTGTGAGTGCTTTTTGTTGTTCAGTGGTATATTGTTTTACTAAACAGAAGTGCATTATACAGTTTGTTTTATAAAACGTTTATTTTGAACATTTGTGTTCCATATTTATAGTAAATTCAATGTTTTTAGCATAGCTAATAAAACAGGGTGTCTACTGCCAAATAGAAATGAAATTCATGACTTTTCATGAACTTACAACATGAAAATTCATCACCTTATTTTCCTTGCCATTTTCGCAAATAATTCCTTGCTACATAATGTTGTTGAAGAGCTGATGCTTCAAAACCAAAATACCTTATTTACTGTAATAATTTGTTACCATAATAATGGTTTTATAGAAATAAAACAGTGCAATGTCATATACATATGATTGAATAGTTATTGCTTGTTTGTTCAAAATATATGTTTAAATGTCAAGTTCTCAACTAATTTTTGCGAGGACAATATTTTGTATGTTTCCTCTATACTCCTTATTTTTGTATAGAAATGAACTGAAAATATATAAAATTTGTTCTTCATTTTTTTACAGTGGAATTGGTAACAAAAAATATAAAAAATGTTTCAGACACTCTTATTTTATTCATAATTACAACAATTTTTTAATATTTATTTTTTATAAATAAATAAATAATTTTATATGTATTTTCTTGTTATAGAGCTGTTCTCTGTTTATTTCGTTGCGATGCAAAACAAAAAGTATGAAGATATAACAACAAATAACAAAACTATGAGCGTTTTACCCGAACTCTACATTTTCGCACAAAACTGCTTAGCACTTTTAGGTATACATCCATAGGCCAAGCGGCATAGCACTAAAAGTGTTAAACTGTTAAATTTTCTGTGTACTATATGAAGTAGCATTATCAATGGCTATGTGATTACATAAAATTTAATGTAGAAATATAACATGCTGCAGGAACTAAAATTATTACTTGTGTCATAATAAAATGTAGAGACAATAATGTAATGCTGTGAGAGTAAAAAATTACATTTTGAATATATAGCCCATATCAGTGACATAATATGTTAAGTGTATCGTATCACCAAAATACACGTGGTACCTTTACGCTTTTTGTTGATCACTTTGACACCTATGTCTGCATCAGCGGGTCGGCTTGGGTCTGGCATCATCTCATTAACCATAGCAAGGAGCTTTGCATGTTCAGCTGAGATCACTTCAAGAACTGTCTTTCCGTCTTTGAAACTCTCTTTTACACTAAAACAATTTATATATTCAATATTCAAATATATTTATTACTTGCGAAAAAATACAATTTATACATGCAGTTTATATTTATCTCTCTAGCTCAAGGCTAATCGAGAGAAAAACTATATTTTCTTTACAATTATGTGTGTTACAATTATATGTGAAACATATATTTATACATATATATTATAGTACACTTTTTTTGGGAACTTCCTTAAATCAAAAACAATATAAATAAATCAGATAACAATAATTATAAAAATTTCAAATAAATAACATATCAAACAATGGGAAATATTAGACTCTTTTATATACAACAAAATAACTCGATAAAATCTTTAGAATCAACAAAAAACAACAAGAAACCAATTTTAAACCCTAAAAATTACAAATACACAAACTTACCATAATAGTTTATGTGCCTTTGAACAACATACTGCCCGTTTCTCAAATTATAATCTATAAGTTGTTGAATTCTACATTCTATGTTAAGATAATTTCTAATTAAATCAGAACTTCTCCCCATGCCAATAGTTCCCAACTCCGAAGGATGGAATTAGCACACCAATGGACAACAAAATCCCGTGACCCATCTAATCAGAACATAAGGTAGATCACTTCCCTTCAGCATCAGCAAACTTCATATATATATATATATATATAATACTGCATCTATACCTGAGTGTTGCTCTGTGGATGTACAACCCCCCCCCCACAGCCACCTACCCAGCAATAGTGGAAGCCATTTCAGTCTCTCTCCCTCCCTCCCTCCCTCCCTCTCTCTCTCTCTCTCTCTCTCTCTCTCTCTCTCTCTCTCTCTCTCTCTCTCTCTCTCTCCCTCTCTCTCTCTCTCTCTCTCTCTCTCTCTCCCCCCCTCTGCACTCACCTGAAGAAAATGCCAGAGGTGTTGAAAATTTGTGAGATTGTGTTTATTTTGTGTTTATTACTACTACTCTAAGGTAAGTTTGCTGATGTCCTATCTCTCCAATATACTAATTCCTGGCCTAGTGCCCTTTAATTGTACTTCTAATCCATTTTAATACTCAATTATGACATAAATTATGACAACATTGACACTGCTGTAAATACAAGTGTCAAACATCTGAGTGTGCCAGACCACTGACCCAGATAATCCGGTGTCAGCACTACTCTGCACAGAAACCTGGCTGAACTGTGAACATCACAACTGTAACATATTCTTCATTACAATTTGAAGGAACCAATCTTAACCCTTATGCACGCAGCAAACATCTACATTCACAGCCATCATATTTGGCCATATTGCGGCAAATGGCTGCAGATAAATTTTGCTATTTTGTTGCGTAGCGTCAGTTTTTTTTTCGCTATATAAAATGTCAGTTAGATTTGGGTTGATTTATTAGAGAGGTTATGATATTATTAAAAAATTATGGCATAAGGAAAACAATGCCACAGCTGTGATAATATAGTCTTGAATACGTGTCAGACGGCTGTAGACGTGATCACTAGCAGCTGACTACATTACTGCATTGTTTATTTTGATTGCTTGTCTTTGTGCTTATGTTATTTCATTTATTCATTATTATGTTATTTTGATTTTATTTCTCTTATTTATTAATAGAAAGTTTGATGTTAGTAATAATATTTAGTTTGTTAATAGTAGTTTTTATTTTATTTGTCAATATGTGAAAATATACACAGATAATTATGATTTCCAACACTTTTTTTCTAGTTTGGTTAATGACATCTAGAAATTGTTTTATTTTTCTTAATTCTTCTGTTTTATTTACATTTTTTCTTAACTTTACCAATAGTTTTTCGAAAGAAACATCTCTTCTTATATATCTTCATTTATTTACTAACGTATGTAATGAAATAAAACATGTTTATTGACAGGTAATTTTTTTGTATATATATATTATATAATGCCTGATTGGAATCACTAACTCACTATACCAAGTTCCAAGTGTCGTAATATTTTGAAATTTGGACTGTATGAAGATATAACCTTGTGAACTCTAGGAAAAATAAAACAATTGTATATTTTAAAATGTTGGGGTAGTTTAAGGGAGTTGAAAATGGACAATTTCCCATAAGAATAACATGGGTAGCCCAACGGAACAAAACATGATTTCTTTTACACAGTCATTTGGACATACAAAATAATTGTTAGGTAAATACATTGCACATTGATATTTACAGACAGAAAAGTGGATTATAAAAGTACCAAATATACGTATAGATTGTGGAATGACGAATTTACAATGGCGTTTGTATAAAAGGTTGTTTTAATTCATTAAAAACTCATGAGGTAACATTTTCGACATGCTAGAATATTTCAGTCAGGTAGATTTGACAAGCGTAAGAAGTTTCCTAACTAACCAAATTAATTAATAAAATTATCAGGAAATTCCTACTGAACATAGTTTTATCCCAGTAGGGATTAAAAGTGTAAACTGCAACTTAGCGTGTGGAATCATTCCATTTTTACAGTTATTATTTTTTTCAAATTAACAACACATAGTTATACAAAGTTCTCAATAAGTCCATACTGTTTTCTTTAACACACTATTATGTACTTGTTTTGAACAGTAGCAATTTAGTTTTATTTAACATTTATTTTATCCTATTTGCTACTTATTGTAACACTGGTTAAAACAATAAAAAAAATTCCTCATACAGCTTAAACATTTCCTAAACTGTTTTTAGTTAAATGAAATGATATTTACACATAAACACTTATATAAATTATTGGTTGTAACAACGTTGTAATAGCTTGGTACTGTTATAATCCTTGTTTCTTCCAATAAAAAAGATATGCCATATGTGTACCTTAAAATTAGTTTTATTGGTTAACCGGCCATTGGAATGAAACAGTGCTATGTGCGGCCGTGGCCGCTCTTGTTATTCTTAAAGGAATTTTTTTTATTTTCAATCCCTAAAAACAACCCTTAGCTATTGAAAATGTGAGAATGTTAGAATTTGCTTTAGATCTAAATGATTAAATCTACCTTCAGTCCAAATTTCAAAATTTTACAACACTCCGAAGTGGTTAGACAAATATTTATTGCAGTGGTGAGTCAGTAAGTTCTCTCACTCCAGCTTTATATAACAGTGATAGTGATAAAGATTTTATTGATAATGGGGTTTATATATTTATAACAATATTTTTAGTACCCACCATGCTATGCTGAGTGATTTTTAGCAATAAACGTGTGAAAAGGAGGCAATTTGTGGTTAAATAATTGGGCGCACTACGTTAAGTGCTTTCATAGTGTTATGATACTCCTGCAATACAGTCTGTACAGCTTACCGTTTGAGGGCTCAACTCGTGGCTCGCTGATACTACTAGAATATTTAATGCAAAGAAAGACTAAATTTATTTATAAAAATAGTTTACATCTTGCTAATACAAAAATAGCAAAAGATTAAAATTAGTTCCATTTATTTATTCTTTTTAAAAGTCCATATAGAAAATATTGGGGCTCTCATAGTGACAGATAACAACTGCCAAATCAAACAATCAAAGAGTAACATTAATTATTACAAATAGCTTAAACAATCAAATGATCTGAAAATATTGTGAATGTAATAGAATTTTACCAACATGAAACGATAAAATCAAATAGAAACAAATAACATAAAATAGGAAGGCATAAATAATAATGCCAATTACATTTTAAAACCACAGAATTTTTTGTTTTATTCTGCTATTTAATTGAAACTCGAATGTTAATACATAAAATAAAACATATATACAGAATCAGCCCATTACTCTACTATTGTCCAGTATATTATAAGAACTCATTATGTGTGTTTTGAGTGTGGAGAGGGTGAAACTGAATGGCAGACAAACAACCGGTTAAGTAGGATTTTACTTTAGTGGAAATTGAGTCATTCTTTTTTTTAAACTTACACACCTAATAAGTTGCTGAGTTGCAAACTTGAGCAGTAGATTCGTGAGTGTATCATGTGAGACAGGTCGATTGTCCATGCGCTTGGCGACAGTGGAACAGAGAGTGATTGAGGTCATGGGTAGTGTCAGCGACACTTCACAAAGAACTGACAGCAACTGAGATTCTACACTTGGGTCAGGCTTTGGTGGGTCACCAGCTCCAAGTGAGTTGGAGTCTTCAATCTCATCTGTTATTTTACAAATATATGCATTATTTAAAATATTATCCATACCTAAAATTATTATCTAGTTATACTGCCATTGAATAAAAACAATAAAGATACTTAAATATATATAAGTATATTTGTTAAAACCTAATAACTTCTCCATGAAGTGATGTTCGAGCATAAACCATTTACAGTGTTTATTCTTGTTTTTATTTGCTTGTCCTTCAACTTCCAACTTTACTACAACACAATGAACGTTACTATTACTTTTGAAAGTATTGTTTACTTGTTAGTAATAAAATAAATTTACCCTTGTTAATCAGCCCACTTTTGGCTTCAGCCTTTATTCCACACATTTTTAAAGGCAACATTTAACTCCATTATATGAGTAACAAGACTGGAGTTTCTTTTCAAATTCAAATTGCTTTATTGTCACAAAAAAACGTTCAAAAAATTCATAGCAGTCCTACTGAACAGGTGACATTGTCAATAATCCTTAAATACTAACAAATATTTACAAAATGTGATATAAACACTAAAAAATACATATTTCAACTTTCTACCTCACATTCATCATAATATACTGTCAGGATTAATAAATTCTTTAACAGAGTAAAACATATTTTCTATTAAATATTGCTTAAGTGATTTTCTAAATATAGACATTGGTTCAATTGACTTAATTTCATGAGGCAGTCTGTTTAAAAAATTTCCCTCCCATATAAGTGGGACAACTTTGAAACAAGCTGAGGCGATGCTTATTGTGAATAAAATCCCCTTTATTTCTTGTATTGTATTGATGTTGGCTTATATTGGGTTGGGGGTTAGTCTTAACAGATAAAATACATTTAAAATATATAAAGAAGGTAGAGTAAGCAGTCCCAAATTTCTAAATAGAGGTTTACAAGATGTTCTTAGTTTTGAAAACGTCATAATCCTAATAATTTTGTTTGGACTTTTTTAGGGGCGGTTTCTACCCCTTAGGAGTACTTTATCAAGATGAAAATACTTTAGTTGTCCTATTTAAGACCTAAAGACACAGTGTACAAAATTTCAGCTCTCTACCTACATGGGAAGTTGGAGAATTAGTGATGAGTGAGTGAGTCAGTCAGTGAGGGCTTTGCCTTTTATATATATATATAGATTACAGAACTACATTTCATGGTCTTCAATCAGATATAGACCAGTATATATAGGGTGTTGAGAATTCACTGACAGAGAGGCATGTAAAAGATGTAGGAAACCGATGTTGTTGCCTTCCCAGCAGGTGCTCAACTTGCAGAGAAAAAGGGAACTAGCGCAGGTGCGCTATCTACAAATTTCTCTCAAGATGATAAACAGTTTAAGATAGAAGAGTGCTTTAAACACCATTTTGTTTGTAAAATACTTACTACAAAAAAGCTTCTTAGATAAAACCCCGCATCTGTTCAAAAAATTAAGTATTATAACTTTTTTTAAATTAGAATCATCATATAGAAAGAATATACTGAATGTGTATTGTAAAAATTGTTTTTTATGTAGAAAGGACATCAAAACATTTTATTCATACTTTTTTTAACCCTATATGGGCCAAGTGACTAGTAACTAGTCGATTTCTGCGGTACTCATTTGGTCAAAGAGCTGGTTACTAGTCGATTGTGTAAGCCTCTGTTCAAGGCCATTTTGTCACACCAATTTTATAACTCAAAATGAAAAACCACGCATACCGTTTGAAAGAAAACGTTCCAGCGTTACTATTTCATGTATAAATCATCAGTTAGCTCTAAGTATTCTGGTAACTAATTTCATAATTTGGAAACAATCACTGACAGCTGTGACAAAGGTTAGCAGAAAATGAAAATACGTCATTTTCAAAAATTCACCAGCAAGCGCAGTGTAAAGCTATCGTAGTTACAATTCCACCTATGGATCAGCAGGAATGTGCTCTACAAGGCTGCCTTTGTAAGTTTTTCTCTAACTTGACTCATTTAGTTGCTGTGAATTTATTTCTCAAAGTCTATTTTAGTAGGGAAAAATTGTCAATAAACATAGTATGACATTTTTAGAAATATTTTATTTGTTTGAATGTTATTTACATCGTACTATATACCATTGGAGTTTCACAAATAATAATACCCTGTATATACAGGTTTACTAAAAGCACCCAAAGTATTTATATATTTTAAAACTAGATTAAATTTTTAAAATTTTGTACGTTAGAAAAGGAGACACTACAAATTCTAAATTAGCTGAACATGCCTGGAATAATGAACACAGATTTAACTGGGATAACACTAAAATACTTCAAAGAACTACAGTTTTTTAAACGTAAATTCATTGAACTAACTCAGTAAGGCTTGACTAGCAAAAACTTCCATTATCAAATTAGGAGCTTTGTACTTCAGTTTATTAATATAGACAACAAGTAACAACAAACTCATCTGTCGTTAATGACATTGATGACCTGCACATCAAATTGCTACCAGTTACATGTTCTAAGTAACTGTATTTACTGTAAGATTTTTTTAATTGCAGCATATATTTATTATTGAAACAACAACCTTAATGCTGTCGAGCGTTTATACTTACTACAGTAAAGGTATTTAAAAGATAGTTGCAGTAAGCTATTACCTCTTTTAATGAGATTGCCTTCTATGCCCAACACATTACTAAAACATGCTCCAAGATAACCTGTCTATGTATTTACAACAATTCTTCCTCTGCTGCTCTTACTGCAAGTGCTAATGATAACTATAAAAATCCTCAGAATGATATGTCATACTTCGATGGAAATGCTGAAGAAGTTGAAGAATATGGTTTAGAAAAGATGTTAAAAAGCTAAAAACTAGTTCTCCATGTAAATACATATATGTAAAATTGCGTTTGAAGTACAAAGTTCATTTCAGTTTAAAACAGTTTTTCCTTTAAAATCCATTTGGTATAATGTGTCATGAAAGTATTGCAATGCAAACTAAGTGATCAAGGCTGGGTGTAGAGGTTTAATTTTATACAGAAATTTTATATTGTATTCTTTCTATAATTAAATAACACAATTTAAACCAATAAAAACTTTATTAGTGAGGCCTTTCGATAGCAAGGCTATCATCGTCAGACACATCACAAATAAATATACAAAAAGTAAATAAATGTAATATAAGCTTATATAAACATATATTTTAAAATTTTTAACTTTCGTGGCTAAATATATTTATTATTCTAAATGGTAGTTTTATTATGAATGTGAAAGTATTATAAATTGAATTTAAATTAATTGTTTATAGTTTTGAAAGTAAAATAGAATTTTGAATCGGTCCATCTTCTTGGTTTAATAAGTTTTCAAAATTTGCTTTGTTAATGTACCATGATTCCCATGCATTTAAATATTGTGATGTTGTTATATGTTTTAATAGTTTTAAATTGATTTTTGTAATACTATGGCCAGTGTTAATGCAGTGATTGGCAATTGCAGATTTTTCTTCTCTATTCAATTTTATGTGTGAAAAATTTTCTTGAAATCTTTTTTTAATTTTCCTTTTTCTTTGGCCTATGTATTTGCTGTTACAGTCATTGCAGTTTATTTCATAAATTCCTGATTTATTTTCGTCATTCTCAGTATCTTTTGGATTTTTTAATTTATTTTTCAAATTATTTTTAGTTTTATATGAAATATTTATATTTGTGTGTTTTTTAAATGTTTAGTTGATAGAATTTGAATATTTTGTCCATGTTATATTACTCCAATTATTATTTTTTCTTTTATATGTATAAGTTTTGTTTTTGATTTTTTCTCTTGCTTCTTTTTTGCTTTTTTTAACATACAATCAATTAAATTGGTATCATATCCATTGAAAATTGCCACACGTTAGATATAATTTAATTCTTTTTTGAATCGTTCTTCTGATAGAGGTGTATTTAGTAATCTAAAAACAAGAGAATGGAATACAGCCCTCTTTTGTGCTGGTGGATAATTGGAGTCATTTGTTATGTATTGATCAGTATGTGTGGGTTTACGGTATATATCAAATTCAAGTTCTTTTAAAGTTGTGTTTCTAATGACTAATAAGTCTAAAAATGGAAGTGAATGATTATATTCTATTTCATGCGTAAATTTAATGCTGAAGTAAAATGAATTTAACAGATTTATAAAATTGTCAAGGTTTTCATTTTTGTTAAACACTGCAAAAATGTCGTCAACATAACGAATCCAAACTCTAGGGAAGTATGACAGTGATTCTTTTACTAAATTTTCAAAGTGGCTCATGAATATGTTTGCTATGAAGCAAGAAAGAGGATTCCCCATGGCTGTTCCATCTATTTGGGAGTAAAATAAGTTTTTAAACTGAAAAGTGTTTTGATTCATGCATAGATTAATAAATAGCATGTATTCTTCAATTTCTTTACTTGTCAAATGACAAGCTTAAAGTCAATCTTGAACAAAGAGGATGGTTGTTTTCATATGTACATTGGGGTATAGTGAAGTTACATCAATTGATATTATCGTCATCTTCAATTTTGGTATTTTTTATTACATTTAAAAATTCATATCTATTTTTTACTGAGAATGAAGGGAATTGCGGTAGTTCTTTTAGCCTGTTCTGTAACCATTTAGATAGTAAATATGATGGAGAGTTAATGGAGGCAACAATAGGTCTCATTTCTTTTCCAGGTTAGTGGACTTTTGGTAAACAAACAATATAATTTTGGAAGTATGGGATTTGGTACCACAAGTTTTTTGTAAAGATCATTACTTATCAATATATTACATTCTTTTAAACATTCTGAAGTTGAATTTGTAAAATATGATATTGGATTTTTTTAGAGAATGTGTATAGGGACCTTTATTTAGCATAGTTTCAACTCTACTGCAATATTCTTCTTTGTCTAAGATTACAATTGAGTTGCTTTTATCTGATTTTAAATAGAAAAAATTTTTTCTTTGTAGATTTTTTAAAACTTCAATATATTTCTTTTCTTCATTTAAAATATAACGTTTATCTACTTTGTTTGTGTCCTTGGTGATTGTTATTGTGATTGTATTCTTTTCTATTTATGATGCATTATACTTCGGTTTAAACATGTATATTTAAAAAAACATATATTTAATTTTTAAAACAGATACAGGATTTTATCTAAGAATATTTTTTATGGAATATATCTTTAATCGTGTTCAAAGCACCCTTCTATCTTAATCTGTTTATCATCTAGAGACGAATTTGTAGATGGTGTCATCATAATGCACAATAGACTCGAGGCTACAGTAAAATACTTATTTGTCATTGGGCTATTAATTAATGACACTTTCTAAGGAATAGTCGACCTTAGTTTGTAACAATAACTACATTCGCTCATCTACACTCAACACACTCATTCAAAATCAATATTCGCCCATATCTCAACGATCGGCGTCTTGAGGATAAATAAATAAAAATACATCTTTATCAATTCTTTAAGAATTGCAATGGCGTCGTACATTTATCTTTTTTTATTTTTCTTGCTTTACATATTTTCTCGTAATAGGTCAAATTATTGTTGCATTGAGTAGAGTGTATGTTCCTCAAGCCAGTCTACATACATGGCTTTCCTCTTAGGTTCTTCAAGTTTGGTGGCAGTGAATTTATGATTTGCGTCCAATATAAGATGGTTTCTTAGTGAATTTACTGGTGTGATGTAGAGGTAGACTATAGTCTTTTGCTCTTCTGGTATTATACATGTGAATATCTTCTCCTCTAGGCACATCCATCTGGTCTGTGTAAATAACAACTGTGTTGTATGTCAATACCACTGTACGTGTATGGGTGGGTGGGTCAATACCACTGTACGTGTATGGGTGAAATTACAGTTAAAAGGCCTAGTGTCCTACAGGCCGCTATGCAGCTTTCCAATGGTCCAAGGCCATGTAGAGCTCTCACAGCCTTTTTTGGAGGACTAGTACTTTGTTTGTTTTCTGCCGACGTTCCACCCCATATAACAATACGTATGTGAGACTACCATTGTGTAATAGGCTACCTTTGCTGTTTCTAGACTACCTATCCACATCATCCTTCTAACCACATAAATTTCACTTGTCAATTTGTTGCTAAGATTTGATATATGGTGTGTCCAGGAAAAGTCAGAGTCAATTGTCAGTCCAAAAATGGATTTATGGCTAGATTGTTTAGTAAGTAGTATTGCAGGGCTTTGTTAGTTGTTGCTATATTTGTATTGCCTTGTGGCAAGTTGTAGTACTCCTCTTTCAACTTGCAGGGTGTTTTGACCTGTGGACCCCATTTTCCCCGTTTCTTACTTCACTATCTGTGTGCAGCCCTTTAGGTAACTGGCTCTGTAAAGTAATTCATTTACTTTTCCATCAATGCCTATTGCTTTAAATTTCGAGAGTACGAGGTCATATCCAAGACAATCAAAGGCTTTACTATAGTCAAGAAAAATAGTAGATACATGTTTGTTATCGTCAAGATCGTCAGTAATATGGTCAACAAGATCTGTCATGGCTGTAATAGTAAACCTTCCTTTCAAAAAAACGTATTGATTCTTTAATATTAGATCATAATGTTGAGATTGTGCAATCATAAATTCTAGATAGTGCAATTTTTTTCTATTATCTGTGAAAAAGTAGATATAAGAGATGGGACGGAAGTTTTCTGGCATAGTTAGAAGTCCTTTTTTATATTTTGGAACTATTTTTAAAATTTTTAAGTAAGAAAGAAATTGGCCAGATCTGAAAGATTTATTGATAATATCAACTAGAGGAGTAGACAATTGCTTGGCACAATGTATCATCAATTTTCAGGGGATATTATCCACTCCGCATGACATTTTAGAATTAAGTGAGTTTATAACTGAAAAAACTTGTAGAGATATTTTGGCTTATTGAGAGAAAAATAGTTAAATTGTTCGGTAATTTTTACTGAGTTATATTCAAGTTTCTCATTTATTTGTAGCCAGAGAACTAGTTCTTTCTAATGTTAACTCCCCTTCTCAAAGTTAATAAAGTTCCAGATTGCTATTGTTTTATTTTCTGCCTCTGTAATTTGTTTACCCAAACTGTTACATTTAAGATTTGTTAGTTTAAGGCCATATTCCTTCTTTTTTGTGATTTTCATTTCCAGTACACTTTTAACACCATAAATTGTTAATAAAGTTTACTTTTAGCTTTTTTGCTTCATTGGCACAACTATTCTTGGTTTTGATCCTTGATTTTTGTATTATTTTTTCTTTTGGCAAATTGGAACAAGATTTCTCATCATAATTGTCTGAAATTACTTATATGCTTCATCTAAGTTGTCTTCACAAGTCACACAATCCCAGTTTTCTTTGGAGAGCTCATCTCTCATTTAATCAAGATTTTGTTTATTGAAAAATCTCTTTTCAAAGTCATCCGACTGCTGATATTTTTCAGTTCAATATGAAAAGTAAATATTTGTCCTGTATGATCAGAAATACCTTCCTGGATTATGGTAAAATCTTAAATTTCTTCTCTAATATTGGAGCAGATGCAGTCAATGGATGTCATAGAAGTGGAGGTAATCCTGGTTGCAGTTAGTGGTAGATGTCTTATACCATAAGTTGCCAATACATTATTTTCAAATAGTACATTATCAGCATTTTCAGTGTCTATCAAAATTAATATCACATATTAGAACAAGTTCCTGTGTTTCAGCTTGAAAAGAAGAGAGAATATCGGACAAGATATTTATTGTTTGTTTGGCTTGTCCACTTGGTGGCCTGTAAACACCAAGAGTCAGTTTTAAGACCAACTTATACTAGTGCAGCCTCAAATTGTAGTTCTACACATAACTTACAAACTTTGATCTCCTCCGTTTCAAAATTGTGAAAACATAGCTACTCCCCTCAGCTTATGATTTTATCTACAATGTTCAGCTATTAAAGAGTAGCCACTAATATTTGTAACATTCAGGATACTGGGATTTTGTCCATGTTCAGTGAGGACTAAGAATGTTGGTTGCAAATCCTTTAATGGTTTAATCGTTTCTTTTTTTTTTTTTTATAAGCCCCTTGTTTTTTGCTGTGAATATGGAATTCCAAAACTTCTGCTATTGTACTGGATGTTTTTGTATCTTGTCCTTTTTTAGTGTTGTGTCTCTTAAAAATGTGTTTTTGATTTTGTTGTGGAGGGCATTGATGGAGATATACTAATAGCGGTTTTTAATGGAGCTGATGTGTTTGTTAAAGTTGTTTGTTGATTTGAATAGTTTATTTGATGTTGGTGTATGTCAGCTTAAACAAGTATGATACTTAAGACCTCCTCATCACTTGTTGAGTGTTCATTTATCTGATGATTTGTCTGGTTAAGATTTTTTAGGCATTGATGGTTGCAGCAGTTTTTCTTTTTGGATTTTTTTCACTCACAGAATTTGGCTGACAGTAAGATGAGGAAGATATTTTTTGGCGGTTGTTTGTTGTTTCACCCAGATTGTTTTTGAAGAAGTCTTGATAGCTACTACCACCCACAAAAATCCCAGAACTGCAGTTTGAAATGGACAAAATTACACATCTTTATAACGCTTAATTTGTTTTTAATTTTTTTAATTTTAAATTAAATTAAATTTTTTAACTTATTTATGTTTTCTTTTGTTTGTTTTGGTTTTTGAATATATCTGTTTCATTATAAATTAATCTTATGTTTAATAATTTAGCTTATGTCTGGTTGTATTTAAACTGTATTTATATTATTGTATTATAATATTATAACCAAGAATGTATTATATAATTTGGAGTACTTTATTTAGGCGCATAAGTTATAATTGTGTTTCTTTAGTTATTTGTTTTTTTTTTTTTTTTTTTTTTTTTTCATCAAATGTGCCTTTTTATTGTGATCAATAATTTTGCCTGTGAAACTAATCTGTACCTGTGAAAACAATAAATACATTTATTATTATTATTATTAATAATGATTCTAATTAATTACTTCTTTCAACTTAACTTGTACTGCATTGTTTAGACTAGATTTTATGTACTACAGAAATTGTGCATTTATCTTTTCTAATTGCATATTTTAAGGAAGGGGAAATAAAATATTATTATTTTATAAACAACTAATTGGGTTTATCGAATATTAGTTTATCAAATATTATCAAAAATTGCTGCTGTCTTGCATTCAGTTTACTAAGCCTGGGCACAGTTCTCGTTCTCATCAGCCCTTCTTCTTCACTTATCTTGGACTTAGAAACCTGTTCATGTCTTAACACAATGATTAGACTGTTCAGTTCAATCAATGGTGATGACATTAACAATTTTTTAAATTCTTACACCATCTTCTGCAGACTTGTAATTAGATATATTGTCAATTGATTTACAATTACTGTGCTTTTTTGGTTGCTGATATTGTTATCTCATTTAATATTCTTAATATATTGTTGTTAATGTTGTTTTCAATTATAGTTACATTTTTAATATTTATGTACCATTTATTTTAATAATATTTGTTGATTGTTTATCGTTATATATGATTCTTACTATTTATTATATTTAACCCTCCTAGTGTTTATTGTCGGCTAGCCGACCTATTATTATCGTGTCGAAATGTTAAAGGTCGGTTTACCGACAATTGAACAGGCCTTTGCTATAAACGCCATTACTATGCGACCGTTAATTCAACAATTATTATTTTAGTATCTATTGAAAGCTCAGATGTTGTATGACGTCACTGACCAATCAGATTTCAGTGATACATAAAACTATGTATCACAACTCTTGTAATAGAATGACTAGGAAGTTCTGGAAAAAAATGTTTTTCAACCTAGTCGACATTGCAGTATTCAATTCCTATATTATTTATAAAGATAATACAGATAGGCCTATGGCTAGAAGGGACTTTATAATTGACATTGTAGAGTCTCTTGTGGAAACTGAGGAAGTCCAGCCAGCTCATGACACCAATTTACACAAATTGGAAAAATTACCTGGAAAAACCGAAAGAAAATGCATAATATGTTCACGGCCTAATAAACGTGACAGAACAACTTTTTACTGTCCAGGTTGCAATGTAGGTGTCCACAAGCATTGTTTTCACAAACTGGATCACTATTGGAGGCCCACTAGGGCTGGAAGAAAGAGAAAAGCTTCTGAAAGTGACTCAGACTAAACTTAGAGGATTTCCGAGTGTTGTATATAGCTGTATATATTTATTCTATAAATTTAAAATTAAAAATAAATTCTACAAACTATATATTTTTTAAATCTAGACAATATGTGAAACAAAATGGCTATTTTGGATTTCTTTTTTGATGTGTGTAAGTGTGCTCTGCAAGGTTGCAAACTTTGAAAAAAAAAGAAAAAAAAACATTTTTTTCAACTTTGAAGAAAAAAAAAATTGAAATAAACAGGTATGTGAATATTCTTTTACGTATTATTATTGGATAGTTTATTACAAATAAAATAGTGTAAATTTTATATTTGTAGTGTATCAAATAATCATTTTATGTACATTTAAGAAAATGTATGCGAAATGGTTCAAAATGGCTGAACATTGAAGGTTAAAACAGTGAACACAAGGAGGGTTAACAATATTGAATTCTCATTTTTATGGTATAGTATTTCATTTTTTATAAATACTAGTTTATTGTTGCTAGTTGCTAATTTGTTTGATTATCTTTGGCATTTAATAGAAATTTATATTTTCTATTCAAAAATTAGCATGTATTGTAGAATTAAAGTTTATAACCTACCAATGACTTTAGCAGTAACAGGTGAAGGTGCTCCACTACTGCCTCCCTCAGACTGTAACATCTTGTTGAGAGGAGAAGCATTGTTATCTGAAAATATTATACATACTTATTAACATCTGATTATATTGAAAAAAAAAATAAGTTGAAGTTTTCATTGGTAAAAGAACAATATATTTAATTTTTTTAACACAAGGTAGGCTGCTTTTTTTGTTTTTAGAGACAATTATTTCTTTATACTTCACACTATAGGGTTTCATATAATCTCCTGTGACAGTAGATTGAAATTTAAAGACACTAGTACTTTTTGGTTTATATTTTACACTATTTAGACATTTTTATTTGTATTTTTTTAATGTTTATTTAGGTTTTTTTTTTTTTTTTTTTTTTTTTTTTTTTTTTTTTTTTTTTGTGGCTGGTTTTGAAAGCCATACAACACATTTAATTCCTGACTAAATAATATATTTATAGTTATATATTATAGTATGGTCAAATCAATACACCTATTGTTATTGGTCAACTTATTTAAATGTTTTGATCATGGAATCTGGAACTTATTTTTATTATTAAGTAGCAAATTGATGCAATAGGAATATTTTAATTTAATTGAAACCTAAAAGATTTACCTGAGGAACCTCCCCCAGAAAGATTAAGAATGTCTTGTCTTTCTTTCTTGCGCTTCTGAAGTTTTTCTCTTAAACTGTTCCTTTTACTTTTAATAGCCTGAATTTCTTCCCACGCATCTGACATTTTGAAACAGTTTTAAGACAAATCTGAAAACAGTTATAATTTAATACAACTAAACCTTGCAATATCTGCAACATGTTACATTAGACACTTAAATTAAGCATGTAGATTGTTACGGTCCAACAAGGTCCTAAATAAATAAGGCGATTCCACTTCTGGCTACTAACTGCTACTTTTATTTACAAATTTTAAATCGCACTAAGAAATATTTACAAACTTAAATTATTACTCTAAAACACTATTTCGGCTCTTAAATTTATCACTAATGTTTTACAATGATATTTACATTACTTATCACTCTGTTCACCTAGTGTCCGACACTGCTTGGTATGATACTGTCACTAGACTGCCACTGGCACATCCACTGGGGCTGACTGTCACTCACTGACTGTCTTTAAATGACCAGAGGTGGAAGTCCACAAGATTCTGGAACTGGCAATGGTGAACCTGTACAAGCATCTAGAAGTTCTCGATTCCAAAGGATGGGCCTCGATTCACCTACAGGCAAATGATCTGCCATTCTAGTCCTTTCTGAAAGACTTTGATTGGCCCCGCGGACGGTTACCTGTGCAGGGATGGGGCGCAATGACCTAGGCGGTGCCGATAGTAGCTGGCGTGATTCGTAACAATATTGTAGCCCTGTAACTGATTTTTAACAGTTTTATTTAAAAATCATAGAAAATAATACCAAATACTAGTTTAAGAACTAGCATAAGGTAAGATCTAGAGTTAATGTTATCTAAAATCTTAATCAAAAAGTTAAAGATGACACATCCCTGTGTTATCTGGTTTAAAAATGTAGTTTGCACCAATAATTACTTCAAGACAGATGTCATAAAATTCTGTGATACATAAGTTCCACCAATAATTTGTAGTCTAAGTTGAATATGTAATTACTATATTTATATTGATCCACATCACTTGAGCAACAGTCATCTGAGGATTATAATACCAACAAATGAACATTAAAATTAGCATTTATATATATATAATACATTTATAATATAAAATAACAACTGAGCACCCTAAAAAATTGTTATTAAATCAACACCAACCGGTTTTGGCATTTATGTTGATTTAATACAAATTTTTTAAGGGTGCTAGAACATTTGTAATTCCTAGGGCTGCAATGTATAATAAAGTTATAATATAAAATAACAATTTGAGCACTCATATTCTGTCTTCACTTCACTTCATATATTGAGTCTTTATAATAGATAAATAACACATCACCATTTGAATGTTTTAATCAACTACCTTTATAAAAACAATACAAGATGCCTTCTTCTAGTCACTGGCCCTCTTTTAATACTTAATCTGGGGACTAAAAGGTTAAGGTCACTTCCGAACTACCACAAGTGACCAGGCAAGGACAGGATCCCTCACTGGCCAACCATTCAAGTAGCAGCGTTACAGATTATAGAAACTACATGTTGGAATGAAATATTGCCAACCTGTTGTTGTTTTGTAAACTGGCTGCCTGCCGTTGTAATAAATTAACTAGCTGACATGCCTCATGTGATTATATTGAAAACTGTAGGATTCACTTTCATAGCAAACTTTATTTCAGAGGTATCAGAATCATTTTATTGTCATTTTCTTTTCAGATTGGACAAAGTCAGAACAATAAATACATGTTCCAATACCTTACACATCTGGCCATCTATCTATAAATAAATAGTAAATAAATTAATAGCTTATACACAGAAAACTTAAATCTAAATAACAGAGAAATATATTAAGATATTTTGTTTTTGTCTATGAGTTTAAGAATTCCTTTACAGAATAGAATGCTTGTGTTCGCAGCCCTTTCGAAACTTTAGCTTTAAATTCCCTAATGCATAACAATCTCAATAACGCTGGCAATTTGTTAAAGAGTTTTATTTGCAAATACTTATGACTCTTAGCATACTTACCCAATCTTATGACTGGTAAAACTAAATCTTTGGCATGCCTGGTATGATAATTGTGTACATTTGTAAAGTGAATAAAATTTACAATATTTTCTCTAACAAACATTAAATTTCGAAAAATATAAATACAAGGAACAGTCATTATATTATAGCTTTTAAAATATTCTTTGCAACTTTCCCTGTAACCTAATCCAAACATGATTCTTAGTGCTCTTTTCTGCCATCTAAATATTTCATCAGCACCCACACTGTTACCCCATAACATATTGGCATATAATAAATGAGAATGGAAAAAACTAAAATAGGCAGTTTTCATTAAGTCATTACTAACACAGCTCTTTAATTTCCTCAGTAAAAAGCACACTCAGGATAGTTTGGATACCAAATTATTAGTGTGCTCATTCCATACAAGTTTTTGATCTAAATACACACCCAACAGTTTGACTGCCCTGGATGTATCGTCCTCTATAACTTGACAGCGTAGCATTAACTTGAAACAAGCTTTAGTGCTTTATAACTAAAATTACCTCTTTTTGTATTTAACACATTCCATGTGGGTAACGCGTTACATCGTCACGGCGGTAGGTGCGTGAACGCTGATGACGCCTTCAGTAATCATTAGACAATCTGGACTGTTCTGTTTCAGCATGAGTCTAGAATTGCACGGCCGACAATCATTCGTAGCGTGGTCCAAAAATTGCAAATAACTTTGCTGTGTCACAGTTTTGGCGTGACATATTTTGTTTGTAGTTTACTTTATGTAAATAAGTTTGTAGGTGTGTATATTTATCATTATTAGTGTGTTTAAGATGGCTGGACCATCTAGACTAGCTTTTTGTTTTTATGACCAACATATGTTATTGACAAAAATGTGATTACCAGTGAGTCAGAAGACAGTTAGCTTACAGGTCGAAAATATAAGGGGAGATTCAGATTTGGTTAATACGGCTTCTGATGATGAATTAATAGACTGGAATAGAATGAACTGGTGGATTGAAGGGGATTAAATATTGTAGGCCTAAATACCTAACATATGAACTAAAAATTTGGTATGGAATTGAACATATACGATATCAATTTTATTTATCACTATACTGAAATATGTAAGCGTGCTGTCATAGCGCCGAGCCGGAATAGGTAGCGCCACACCTAGCATTAAATGACTCCATGCGTTGCCACAACGAATGTGTAACGACGTAGCAGTTACGATACTCTATAGTGACAAGCCAATTTTCACTGTAGAGCTTAATACTTTAAAATTCTGTGAAAAATACTTTTTTGCACTAAACTGTACCGCTTTATATAGTTTTATTCAGAACTAGCTAAATAACCTTTTCTTATGATTTTCACTGTTTTATACATATGTATATAATTTTTATTGTAAGTAAAATATTAAAGTTTGCAAATCTTGGGATATAAAATTCAAAAGTAACCGTAATAATAAAATATAACAAAATTTTTACTGGCAAAATCAAAATATACAAGTGTGTAAAAAACGGTTGTTTTCAAGATATAGTAAAAGTTAGGTTCATTTGTATCTCTTTTAAAAATTGTGGTTATATGCAAATGTGTAGCAAAAAAATTAACAACTATAGGCCTACATTTATTTCATAAAATCCAGTTTATTTTGTACAATATGAAATTACCTTTAAAAATTATATGTAATTTTTATTTAGGTATAATGGTTAAAATTATTTTATTATACTAAAAGAAATACTATTTATAAAATTTGAGAAAAAAAAATTTTTTCTTACAAATTTGATCAATTACCGTATGTCCCGGTGATCTAATAACTAAATTCATGAGTAAAAGTATGACTGTAAATCAACAATAACACATCAATAACACAAAATCAAACATAAATCACGAAAAGAATAATATATTATGGGCCATTCCATGAAAAGTGAGCCTTGGGTAAAAAAAATAAAATTCATTTTTAATAGTGGGTTTATACTTGTTTGTAATCTAAAAGATGTAAAACAAGTCACACAGAAAACATTTTTTCAAAAAAAAATTTTTTTCAAGAGATATCAAACCATAAAGTTTCCTTCATACATCCGCAGCACTTTGGGATTTTTTTTTATTTCAGGTTGGTAATTTTTTTCACAGAACCACAGCTGATTGTTAATTGTTATTGGTTATGTATGTTTGAAGAAGAGATACATTCTACAAACTTCCATTTTTCTAAACATTTTCAGGTAAGTTGTTTACTACTTATTAGCATCTAAAGATAATGATACATTAATGTCACACCCGTGACAGGAAAAGATGAAAAAGTTAAATTTTACTAAATATTAGGTGTAGGGTTATGTTTGAAATATGCAGAAGTTACTTTTAGGTTATAATTAGGCTATTGCTATGCTTTATTAAAATAACTAAAAGAAACTGCAAATTATATTAATTGTTAAAGTTTTGTCACACCCGTGACAGTTTGTGAGAGTATTGCAGGTTTAACGTTAACAATTCTGAAATAAATTTTTTCTTATGGAATTTCTAGGTTAGTTCAAGGTAAGCATAACTTGACTATCACACAACATTAAAACTAATTGTTTATCTTTAATAACTATAAGACAAGACTATGTTACAATCTAATTTACAATTTAGGAAAATTTTGCCCTTGTTTTGTGTAATACCTAAAACTGCATACATTTGTAAGCACTAATTTAGCCTATGAAGGTGCTTTAACTTATTGGCCCTAAACATTTGCCTAACTTAGGCCTTGATAATCTTAGACTTAGGCCTACTTTTTTTATTAAATTTTGAAGCTATTTAATGTCAGTCACTGTTTTAAACTGAGTTTGTAAAATGTTGCTGCTTTGGGTTGCAATGCAAAGGCCTAGAGTGTAAGCGGTTGATTCCTGGCAACATAGACACATGGGTTTACATTTCACAGTAGTAAGTTTTGTGAATATCTTATGGTTTTACAATACCATTAAGCCTTATTTTTAATTTACCAGCAAAAAAAACTATGTGGCTTTAGGCTGTTTATTTTTTTCAGAATGGCGAAGACCACGTCTGCCGAGCGCATGAGGAAGCATAGGCAAAAATTAAAAGAAGATAAGGAGAAATATGAAAGCCACAAGGAAAAAGAGAAGATTAGGGACAGAAAGAGGCAAGATAATTTCAAGACAAAAATTTTACACTCTACCAAGGTACACAATGATTATAAACTAAAAGAAAGAAACCGACAACGGCTACATAGGGAAAGAAAGAGAGTTGCTGAAGTTACCAATAATCTACCCAAAACATCCCCTTGTGTGCCAGCATTGGGATCGTTTAAGAGGCCACAGTCACTGGGAAAAGCGGTAAAAAGAGTGAAAAAAGTGCTTCCTTTTAGTCGTAGCAAAAAATCATTGACAAAAGTTGTAGTGTTCAACGATAGACCTAGTATTTACTCATTAGTCTACCAGTCAGATTCTGATGAAGGTGAAACTGAAGATCAGAGACAACCTCAAATTGCTGATATTATACAGCCTGCTGTTAAATTGGTGACTCCAGGAACATTTCTGTTGGTTGAATTCGACCTACAACGCAAACATACTGTAAATAACTATCGCTATGTTGCTATTGCAGAAAGCACTGTGGATAATGATGGAGATGTGAAAATAATGTGTTTGAGATGTGTAGGAGACTCTGGCAAAACATTCAAAGTTGATCAAAAGGACGTGTTTGATCAACTTTGATTATCCAGTTTGAAAAGATAATCAGCGTCTTACCACAACCAAAACTGAAATGTGTGAGGAATAACACAGTTTTTTATGAGTTTGATGTAAATATTGATGTTTTTGAGAGTGGTTAAG